>JAKCPI010027218.1:0-10934 GCA_023213315.1 Euborellia annulipes
TTTACCGGTAAAAACCGGTAAAAATTTTTTACCGAAAACGCGGTAACGAACCTCTAATTCGGTAAAAACCGGTTTTTCTCGAAAGTCGGTAAAAACCGGTTTTTCTCGAAAGTCGGTAAAAACCGGTTTTTCTCGAAAGTCGGTAAAAAAATTTTTTCAAGCCTAAGTAGATTAATTAAATTGGAAATTTTTTTTCTGATTTTAATGATATATAGATATGATAGGCTATTTTTATTTTATCTAAATAGGCTATATTTAATTAAAATTAAATTTGTATATCAATAGGTAAATATTTATCTTTTTATTTTTTTTAGCAGAAAAAAAAAACAAAGTTTATAAAATGTAGGGTTATAATAAATTTTATTGCGCGCCGCTGAATGTCGAGAGAGAGAGAGAGAGAGAGACAAAAAGAAGAAACGAAATGGTGTTAGCCCTCCCTCCCTTCCACTCTCCCCTCACTTGAAGCATGTTTGTCTAAAATTTTTTTATTAAATACATACGTATTTAAAAAAGTTTTAATAATTATATACCTACTTATTTCATAAATCCCTTATTTTGAAAGGATTTTTGGTATATACTGGTATTCAAAAATATTCTCCCTGAGTTCATATAATGTGAGTGTACCAGGTGTTCCGGGTTCGTTTCCCATTTAAAGCGAGAAAAAGGTATTTCAAATGAATTGGCGACCAAGCATTTTAAGAAAACGAGAAAAATTCGATAAAAACAGCCCTACGGTAAAAAAATGACTTTTAGTTTTATCGGCCTGCGGTAAAAACAGATTTTTCTCGAAACTCGGTAAAAACCGGTTTTTCTCGAACCTCGGTAAAAATCTGCTTTTCTCGAGACACGGTAAAAACCGGTTTTTCTCGAACCTCGGTAAAAATCTGCTTTTCTCGAGACACGGTAAAAACCGGTTTTTCTCGAACCTCGGTAAAAATCTGCTTTTCTCGAGACACGGTAAAAACCGGTTTTTCTCGAAACTCGGTAAAAATAAGCTTTTCTCGAAACTCAGTAAAAATCTGCTTTTCTCGAGACACGGTAAAACCCGTAATTTCTCTATTTTATCGAAAGATTTCAAGTTTTAGCTTTAAGAAGTGTAATTTAAATTTTTTTTTTTTTTTTAATTGAATATGAAAAAGAGAAAGTAAAAGAAATCTGAAGTGACTTTATACAAGATTTGTTTTACTTTCTCTTATTTCGTATGGGAATATTTAGATAGACTGATCAACTCAAAATGACCCCGGACCCCCCTAATTTTGAGATTTGAATAACTTGGCCCCCACTAGTGCAAATTTGATCAAAATTGGAATTTAAGCTCAGGGTAGAATCTAAAAGAGTATGATCAACTCAAAATGACCCCGGACCCCCCTAATTTTGAGATTTGAATAACTTGGCCCCCACTAGTGCAAATTTGATCAAAATTGGAATTTAAGCTCAGGGTAGAATCTAAAAGAGTATGATCAACTCAAAATGACCCCGGACCCCCCTAATTTTGAGATTTGAATAACTTGGCCCCCACTAGTGCAAATTTGATCAAAATTGGAATTTAAGCTCAGGGTAGAATCTAAAAGAGTATGATCAACTCAAAATGACCCCGGACCCCCCTAATTTTGAGATTTGAATAACTTGGCCCCCACTAGTGCAAATTTGATCAAAATTGGAATTTAAGCTCAGGGTAGAATCTAAAAGAGTATGATCAACTCAAAATGACCCCGGACCCCCCTAATTTTGAGATTTGAATAACTTGGCCCCCACTAGTGCAAATTTGATCAAAATTGGAATTTAAGCTCAGGGTAGAATCTAAAAGAGTATGATCAACTCAAAATGACCCCGGACCCCCCTAATTTTGAGATTTGAATAACTTGGCCCCCACTAGTGCAAATTTGATCAAAATTGGAATTTAAGCTCAGGGTAGAATCTAAAAGAGTATGATCAACTCAAAATGACCCCGGACCCCCCTAATTTTGAGATTTGAATAACTTGGCCCCCACTAGTGCAAATTTGATCAAAATTGGAATTTAAGCTCAGGGTAGAATCTAAAAGAGTATGATCAACTCAAAATGACCCCGGACCCCCCTAATTTTGAGATTTGAATAACTTGGCCCCCACTAGTGCAAATTTGATCAAAATTGGAATTTAAGCTCAGGGTAGAATCTAAAAGAGTATGATCAACTCAAAATGACCCCGGACCCCCCTAATTTTGAGATTTGAATAACTTGGCCCCCACTAGTGCAAATTTGATCAAAATTGGAATTTAAGCTCAGGGTAGAATCTAAAAGAGTATGATCAACTCAAAATGACCCCGGACCCCCCTAATTTTGAGATTTGAATAACTTGGCCCCCACTAGTGCAAATTTGATCAAAATTGGAATTTAAGCTCAGGGTAGAATCTAAAAGACTATGATCAACTCAAAATGATGCAGCCCCTCCAATTAAAATTTCATCGAATTTTGTCTATTGGGGGCGAATTTATTCAAAACTAAAAAATACAGTAGGGGGGTCGGGGATCATTTTTAGTTCATCATAGTCTTACTCTGAGGTTAAATTCCAATTTTCATCAAATTTGCACCCGAGGGGTCCAATTTTTTCAAAACTCATATATAAGGAGAGAAGGGTTGGGCTTTGCAAAAATTGGACGGGGCAAAAATTATTTTTCTTAATCGATTAAAGAAAAAAGAGAGAAACGAATATAATAAAAAAAATAATAAAATTAATTATAATAATAAATTTAATATCTGTAATTTTTTCAGGTCTACTTAGATTAATTAAATTGGAAATTTTTTTCTGATTTTATTGATATATAGATCATGATAGGCTATTTTTTATTTTATCTAAATAGACTATATTTAATTAAAATTAAATTTTTATATCAATAGGTAAAAATCTATCTTTTTATTTTTTTTAGCAGAAAAAAAAACAAAGTTTATAAAATGTAGGCTTATAATAAATTTTATTGCCCGCCGCTGAGTGTCGTAGAGAGAGAGAGAGAGAGAGAGTCAAAGAGAAGAGAGGGACCCCCTCCCTTAGCCTCTCCCTTTCACTCTTGCGTCTCTTCAAATATGTTTGTCTAAAATTTTTTTATTAAATACGTACGTATTTAAAAAAGTTTTAATAATTATACTTATTTCATAAATCCCTTATTTTGAAAGGATTTTTGGAATATATTCAAAAATATTCTCCCTGGGGTTCATATCTTGTGGGTGTACCTGAGGTCCCGAGGTCGCTTCCCATTACAAGCGAGCAAAATGTATTTCAATTGAATTGGCTACCAAGCATTTTAAATTAATTAATTATTACTGATGGGGTCTAAATGGCTTTAGATGCGAAAAAGACCTTAAAGGAAATATAAAAATTACACTTGGAAATGCTACTGTATATATGTGAAGTGTATAATTTTATTAAAGTGATGAAAATTCAAGTAAAAATATGGAAAACGAGAAAAATTCGATAAAAACAGCCCTACGGTAAAAAAACGACTCGGTTTTTACCGTAAGATCGGTAAAAACCGGTTTTTCTCGAAAGTCGGTAAAAACCGGTTTTTCTCGAAAGTCGGTAAAAACCGGTTTTTCTCGAAACTCGGTAAAAACCGACTTACGGTAAAAACCGGTTTTTACCGACTTTCGAGAAAAACCGGTTTTTTTTCATTATCGAGGTCGGTAATGAAAATCCATTACCGTCCAGCCCTAATTGTAAGACGTATTTGGAAATATTTTTTATTTAAATTTATCGATTTAACATAGATTTAATTAAGAAAATACTGATAATCAAGTATATTTATTAGTTAAAAAAAATGTTTGCCTATTTAAATAACTTTTTCTTTAATAATAAAAAAAGATTTATCAACATATCGTTTCTTTAATTTAGAAATTTCTAAATCTCTATGGCAAATAAATTAAAGGGTCTTGTAAAGTTACGTGCCTTTTGGGAATTGGGATAGAGGGGATACGGTGAAAAATCGTTCCATTTGTAATCCCTTGTCCAGCCGAAAACATATTTTATTAAATAGAATTGTTCATAATTTCTTAAACAATTTGCAAAAGGAAATTTTTTATTATAATAAAAAAAAAGGATTTGTTCTAGTATATTTTTTTCAAGAATTGTTTATAAATTTATTTTTATTGTTTTTATCTTTAATTCTAATCAAAAAATGCTCATAATCAAAAGTTTTATTCATATAAAGAGGAAATACGTAAATGATATTTTTTCAAAAGGAATTTATTTTTATCTTTGACTTCAAGTAAATCATTTCTTAATGATTTCTTAAATATAATCGAAAAACTGTTTTTTCAACTGGAAATGATTTGAGGATACATGTCTTTCCAAGAAGCCCACATTCTTTGATTTTCGTTTGCTGGTCCGTAGTTAACCCGCGGGCCGCCCTGAATATCTTTGCGGCCCGCGAGATTCATCACACCTTCACAAAATAAACTATATTTATTTTAAGGTAACAAATTTGCGAGATAAATTCGTGTTTGATTGGGCAAAAATTGCGCCCCCTGGAGTCGAACCAGGACCTCCACTATATTGACAGGCTTATTTACAGTCTTTTTGAGCGTTTGAAAAAATTCCATCTCTTTTCAAACAAAGCTCTGCCTAGTTAATATATATTTATTTTATTTTATTCACCCCAAAAAAGATGTCTATATAAATCTAGTATGGGGATATATAATTTTATATGCTGCCCGCTGAGTTATGATACATTTCCAAAATGAACTGCAAGATCATTTGGGTTGGCCACCTCTGGATTAAATCTTTCCATTAAAAAGATATCAACATTTCAACACATGTACAGTGAGCGCCACAATTAAGTCCCCACCTGATAACTATAGCCTAAAGTATATGGTATATTGGTGAAATAATTTTAAATTTGAAAAGTTAAATAAAATCATCTTTTTACCTTTTCGGTCATTAAAATAATTTCTTACCCTGAGTGATTGCCTTTGGGCCAAAGATATCAAAATAAAAATTTTTCTAATCGTTATTTTAAACAACTTCTCATTAAAAATATTACTAAAGAGCTAAAAATGTATCTTTTTAAAATAAAAGAGAAAAGAAATCCGCCATTTTATTTTTCTCTCTCTCTACTCTCTCTTTTTTTCTCTCTCGTATTTTGATTGGTTATTTTAAAGGACCAATAACCAATAAATTTATTTAATTATTTTATTATTTGGGAGGAGTTAAATTCCTTTTTAAAGAAATAATTTTTTTTCCTGCCTTCGTTTTGCTAAATCCCTCCCTCAATCATAAAATAACTAATAAACAAATTTTATTGGTTCTGTAAATTAACCAACCAGAGATTTTGGAGAGGGAGAGTGCGATTTTTTCCTTATTTTTTAGTCAGAAATTTTTTCTATGGTGCCACAAACCCGGGCGGTCTTGCTTAAATTCACCTCACGTCAGGATCGAAACCATTTTCAAGTGGGGAAAGGAGGGGAATTTTAGGCTCCCTTCCCCAAACCTCTGAATAAACATTAATGAATAGAATTTGTTTTTTATAGTTTCTAACAGCGTTTAAAATTTAAACATTTAGACGTCTATATTTTTTTTATAGGATTTCGGGGAGTGGGGAGTTTTGAACCCCCTCTGGGTGCTGTTCTCCTATCTCACGACTTAAGTGATTTTTCCCCTCTCAAGAGAAAAAAAATTTGACAATTTTTTAATTGCTAATCTCAAAAATCAATTACTCGTATTCACTTACTATTTTCGGAATCTGAAGATATGTCTCTTGTTTTTTACTAACAAAATTATATCAGGTTTGGACCATGTTTCAGTGATTTATCTCATGCCTAAGGACACAATGCCCGGTTTTTAATAATGTTAATCAATAATAATCACCTTTATTTTCTAATTAAGAACGCACTTCATTATTATTATTATAAAAAAAATTCCAACTTTCTTAAGAAATAAAGAAAGATATTTAGAAAAGCGGAAATTAATGAATTGTCCCCCCTCCCCCCTCCTTTCGCCTTGGGGAGATTTTTCTAATCTTAAGCAGAGAAAATAAAGAACTCGCTTCACTAATGCGACAAGCCACGTGACTTGGATGGAACACGACTTTTTATCATTCTTTTTATAAGTATAATATAAACCTCCTCTTGTCTTGTCTCCTATATATATTATAATATTTTATCACAACTTTTTTAAGAAGGAATTTGTCATTTTTTCAGAGAAATAAATGGTAAACATGACTTGATACAACTTATATAAACTTGATATGGAAAAAAAAGTTTGAAATGGTTTAAAATGATTATAAATAATCAAATGCTTCCAAACACTTTATACACAATTTTATTATTATTTTTTTATATATTTTCTCGATATTCGTCATATTGAAAAATTATATTTATATTATTTATGATCTACGAGTTGCAAAGCTATTTAATGTTGGTGCCTCCTGCGCGCTTCTCTTAATTTTCTAAGAGAGTTTTGGGAAATGTAATGAGGAAATGTTTTGACCTTAGTAAATAGACTAAAAAATTAATTTTTGTACGCCTTAGATATCTCGTTATAATCTGATAGAGAGTAGTTTACAAATTTTCTTTCTATTTAGATTTCACTCCGTTTATATTTTACAAGATTAACCTTCAACAGTCATCATTATCATCATTACTATATATAAAGCGCTAGCGGCTAGCTTCCGTCTGTGCCGATCAGGACGCTGATTGGCTAGAGTTACAGGAAATGGAGCGGGAGCGGGAAATTTAAAATTTAAGTCAGAGAGAAAAATTTGAAAATTTCCAAACAATCAGCGAGAATAAATTTGATGCATTTGCTCTCCGAATTGCGAGCAAGGGGGTCCGGGGGCATAGCCCGCCGAAGACGGGTTTTACCACTGGTATGCATATATGGACCCTGTTATGCATTAGTGTGCCAAGCGCCAAAAAATTAAAAATTGAGTTAAGCACGAAATATTGTTTCAAATTCTTTAATTAATAGTATTTTTTATGAAATATGTCCTAAAAAAATTTATATTTTATGTTAATTGCACAATTGACAAAAAAATTATATATAATCCAATGAAAACAAAAATGTTAATTTTCTCAAAACTCGGTAGCTGGCGCTTGACACACTAATGCGTAACAGGGTCCATATAATACTATACCTTTAAGAATATCATATTTATCTGATTTGCGTTCCGAGATTTAATCTACATCATCTCCATCAAAAAGCTCTTAATGTAAATAAAATAGATTTTTTTAAACATTATGTATTTCAATTTATGACTAATGGAATCGATATTATCAGATGATAAATTAACCATTGGACAAACGCACATAAATGATGCATTGAATATTAGTTATTGATATAAATTTGAAGTCAATCTAGATTTAATTATACAATGTTATTTTTTAATGAAAATACTGTATACGTATACAGTATATCTATTTTTAATCTCTTTAACAAAATGTATTATAACAAGTTCAATTTCAATTTGTGTGTATTGATATTTATATTCAATTTGTTTTGGCCATAGGCAATTCTTTTAAATCAGGGTTTTCCAAAGTATGTGCAACCAGAACCAGAGTACGTCGGTGAAATATTTAAATTAAATTTGACTGAATTAGAAATTTTTTCTTAATTAACCAAATGACTGAGAAAAAAAGAACAGAGAAATAAGAAATATTAAAAATTTAAGTATCTGATTCGAACATTTTGGAATAAACTTTATCTGAATATCCAAATAAATCAAGAAAGGATTTGAAATTATTATCTTTCTCTATTTCGTATTTATGCGAACTGAAAATTTGAAAGACGAACTAGGATAATTTAAAAATTTGGTGATAATTTATTTAAAATAATTAATTTTAAATATTATGTCATCTAACTGTAACCAAACTTGTATAGTTTTTTTTTCCTATTCATTTGAAATAAATTTTTTGTCGCATGATATGAGTTCCGAATCCCTGACCCCTAGCACAAAAGGCAAGAACTCTATCACTATGCTATGGCTTAGGTGTTAATTTAAAAGTTAATTCATTTTCCAACAATTATTTGTCTTCAAATCTATCAGGTGTCTTCGGCGTACTTCACGTCTAGTTATAGAGGCTCCCCCCCCCCCCCCTTATACTCTTTCTCTGGCCTTTTCTTAATTCCATGTAAATAAAGCCCCACAAAAATATTTGACTCGGACTTGTCTGTCTCCACCATTCCTCAATCAGGTGACTTAACTTTTCCAACTCGTTTCATAAAATTAATATAAGTATACGTATCTGGTTCATTAATAAATATTAATAAATTACACATCCATGGCCAGATTTACCATTAGGCAAAGTAGGCAAGTGCCTAGTGCGGCGGATTTTTGAGGAAATTATAGAAACAATGATAATTATTATGCAAAAAACATTGTAATTTTCTTCTAGCAAAAGTAATTTTCACAATCAGGATTAGCCTTGATTTTTCATAAGAAGCAAAATGCTTTTTCAATGTTGAATGTCCAATTTTGAAAAATTTTTAAACCCTACCCCAGGGAGGGGATTTGTAATCGGGGATGTCCCCTGATTGTACCTCGAAGTTGATTTCGGACGGGCAGACTCCGCTAAATACCGATTGAAATTGCATTTGATAATTCATCCAAAAAATTGATGGCATGCCATAAATAAAGAATGGAACCAGCTTAAAATCTTTGCTTTTTCTCTATTTGTTTCTCCAAAGACGAATGCTTGCTTTGCTTCCAAGTTTACTTCTTTTTTTTTTTGTTTTACTTTAATTTTTCTAAGCCCTGAGCATCCAAACAAACAATTCTCTGTTTTATTTTTAGCTTGCTTCCTTCTTTTTTGTTTGATTTAAAGTATTTCTTAACCTTGTTTTTTGTTTATATTTTTACCTTGTTAAGCAACGATCTCTTCTTTTTGAAATAAGTATTTTTTTACTGGATAAAAGAAAAACTAAAAATTGAAACAAAAAGTACTTAACGATGATCTTGGTTATAACTTCGATAAGCGCTAAAAAAATCCAAAATAAGTATTTTTTAGGCTTTTAAAATTCCATAATATCTAGCTTTAAATAGCCTTAAGGTAGACAAATAAGTTTTCAGGTCGAAATAAGAAATTTTGTATCAAATTTCGTCATCTACTGAAATATAATTATTATCTCAGAAATATTTTTGTTAATTTTCTTTTTCCAGATGGAAAATATTTTCTTTATGAACATAAAAAAGCGCGAATGGACCAGAAAAGAATTCAGGATTGAATTTCTCGCTAGGGTCTTTTCTGGAATGGCAATATAAAAAAAATTCCCATTGGATTTTTTTCTATGCCTCTTATACCAAAATGCTGAGTGTGCTCTACAATACTATTCGGATTTGATAGGTCTGTCTTTTGGAATGACTTAGAGAATATCTTAAGTTAAATTTAATGGGAAATAGGGGATCGATGGGCCGAAAAACGAACGAACACCAATATGAACTCAAGTGGAAAATGTTTAAAAATTTCGCCCTTCATTTCTCCGTTTGAAACGAATTCGTATCGAATAACTTTAAGTGAAATTGTTCGTTTGTAAATACCTTCAATTAAAGAATGAAAAAGAAACACGATTTCCTCTCTTTTTTTGTAAACGAGAGAAATTAAATTAAATTAAATAATAAATTGTGGTGATATCAATGGTTGTGTTGTTTTAGTATAAATGCGCCTCTCAAATTTGCCCCAATTTCTTTCACATTGCGTTATTACGTATCATTTATACCCAATTAAAATAATCATCTTACTCATATTGTTATTATTACTTTCTCTTACCTCTATATATATGTTAATATATAATATATAGAGAGAGAAAGTATTGTATTCATGTCAAAAATTCGATGTCGAGATTTTGATGGAGATACGTTTTGAGGTCCCCTGAATCCAAAAAAGTGGTTTTCGCGACATGGTCTGTCTGTGTGTGTGTGTGTCTGTCTGCTGAACAAACTATCTCAAGAACGAAGAGCTAGGAGTTTGAAATTTTATATTTAAGTTAGGCACCCCCCATGGGACGTGACACGAAGCTTTTGAACAAAATCGTCCAAAGAGTACTAGTACTTTACTAATGCACTTTTTCAGTTTTTTTCGATTTTCTCTAAATGATTTTTTTTTAATTCAAAAATCAATTATTTTTTAGATTCTCTTTAAAATTTATTTTCTCATTTTGTCATTGAAATCTTCTGAAGACCACTTTACTCTTGTACTCCATAGAAAAGATAGGAGAAATGGTTACCATGGTAACAAAATATAAATATTTTGCCATACTTATAAATTTTACATCTTGAAAATCGAATGCACCGTACCGTCGGAAACTAAATATATGTCGACACAAAAAATCTGGTTTGACAAGCACAGTACACAACTTTCGATTATCGAAGGTAGAAGTTGTACACAACTTTCGATTATCGAAGGTAAGAGAAAGTTGTGTGCTGTGCGCCAGTCACACCAGATTATTTTTATTTTTTTAATGGTTATTTAGATCTCGTCCCTGTTTATTTCTATTGATTTGTGTTATTATTTTATAATCAACAGCTTTTTTTCAAGTAGAAAAATTCATTAAAAAATGGCTTCTCCATTAAACATTTATACTCACTTGCTTAATTAAGTCCTATTCATTACTGTATTTGATTGAATTATTTCCTAAACGAAATTTACTAACATCTTCTAAATCAATTTATTTTTTATTTTAAAATGTTTTCCTTTAGGCTACAGAGACCATTTAGGGGTTTATATTTATTAAATTGTATTATTCCGATGTCATCTAGGAGATGTTTCCCTGGGTGCCACCACCCGAGCTTCCGACGTTTTTTTACCTTGCTGCACTGGAATGATTTGGGTGGCTGTTGCTTTACTCGCCCCCCCCCCTTCAAAAAATTTAAATTTAAATCCGAATGTGCGCTTCACAGAGAAAAAATATTTTTTTATGACAGAGCTTAAAAGGCTTGGATCTTCTCAGAAGGAAAATTTTAATTTAGAGTT
>JAKCPI010027219.1:0-14007 GCA_023213315.1 Euborellia annulipes
AGAAGGGGTGCAAATATGGAAACATTCTTTATTTTTTGGTAACTATAATAGTTTGTTTATAAATTGAATTTTTCAAAATTATAGGAATAACTTCTATAATTTGTTATAAACAAAGCGCTTTTGTAACAATACGTTTACATAATAATAATAATGGTTAATTAAAATTTACTTTTTGGCCGACTTTCTAAATGTGCCGGTAATGTGGAAACAATGTTTTCTGGTTAAAAACACTACCATTCTGACATCTCTTGGCAAATTTTTGAATTACTTGATTTTTTGGGCATACTTTTAATGACACACTACGCCCCTCTTATCGGAAAAAACATGCGTAACACCTTCGCTCCTGCCCCGCCTTAATGACCTCCTATTGGACTGAAACTTTATTTCCATGTAATTCATCTATCTGCATTATTTTAAGGGGTAACGCCTTAAAAGAATCTATACCTTTTCAAGTTCAAATTGGGAATAAACAAAATCAAATTGGGGAATTAACATTTTTACATTTATTTTTAATTACCCTTTTCAGAAATCAGGGGCGTTTAACCAGCTTGTTTCTCGGGGCAACCATCCAAGATTAAGAGGTGCTCTTACCCTGGTAGGAATTGCCAATGCTGACAATTGGCCGAACCTTGGGCCAGTTGTCATTTGCCAAGCCTTGAGTAGTGACCATTGGGCCAAGTCTGGTCCGAGGCTTGGCCCAATATTATATTATTAAACCGAGCCTTGGGAAGACGAATGAACCAAGCCTGGACCGAGGCTTGGCCCAATGGTATTATATTATTAAACCGAGCCTTGGGTAGTGACCATTGGGCCAAGCCTGGACCAAGGCTTGGCCCAATGATATTAAATTATTAAACCGAGCCTTGGGTAGTGACCATTGGGCCAAGCCTGGTCCGAGGCTTGGCCCAATGATATTAAATTATTAAACCGAGCCTAGGGTAGTGACCATTGGGCCAAGCCTGGTCCGAGGCTTGGTCCAATGGTTTATTGACCCATCATATAATTAAAAAAAAAAAAATAAATTAAATCAAGTACTATTAATTGAAAAAAACAGTAATATATATTTTAAATCTGGTGATTGTTTGATAAAGTTTATTTAGCTAAAATAAAAGGCAAATCAAATAGCTTAAAAGAGAGTCATATCAATATAACAACTGTGTACGAGAGCGTAAAGGCATTGACAAATGACAAACAAAACCAAAAAGCTCGAGTTCAAATCTCTCGAGAAACAACTTTTTTTTCCTCGAGGCTTGGATCGACCATCCATTTTTTTTGTTTTCCAAGGCTTGGGCCAACCTTGGTTTTTTTGATTCCCAAGGCTGGGTACATTGTTATCATTCCAAGGCTTGGACCAAACCTCGCCCAATGGTTAGACAAGGCTTGCCCCAAACCTCGCCCAAGGCTCGAGATGATTGGTCCAAGCCTGGCCCGAGGCTTGGCCCAATTGTGTATTCCTACCAGGGTAGCATTGCCTTTAAAAATTTATATCTCAAAAATTATTTAATTTTCATTTTTATTTAAGATATTTTTCAACTTTAAATTTAAAATTGTAAATTCTCAATTTGATTATGTTTAATCCCAATTTGATTTTGTTTAATCGCAATTTGATATTGTTTGGTCCCAATTTGAACTTGAAAAGGTATAGATAATTCAATATAAGAGCATATTTTTCTATTAAAATTTAATTTTCAAAATTAGTCTTCAAAAATTTTGGAATTTTTCAGGTTTTCGTTCATATATCGTAAACTAAGCATATTTTGTGCATGTAAAGTTGTAGAGCATTAAATTTGCTAAAAATTGGTACATAAATTCCTGGACGTAAAGACGCACGGCCTCCGTTCCACAAATTCAAGATGGCTCATTTACCTGCTCAATCTAGGAGTGATCCACTAAGTTGTTTAAGAAACGGACTTGCACAAAGATAATAAAGGCAATTTGAAGATTATTTATACAAAAAACTCAAAATTGGGCATTTTTTTTTGAGTTAGATCGGTCTTGAATTGGACCGACGATATATCCTTATAGCAGTGGCAACATCAGATTTCGCAATCATCATTTAAAATAAATGCATTCTTAGAATGGGCATTCTATAATAAAAGATTTTATTTTTTTTCTATTTCTTAGAAGAATCTCTTCTCTCTCTCCCTCTTATTATTATTCTATTATAAAAGTTCAATCATGTATGAAATTTTTTTTTTTTTTTTTTCAAATAATTGAATTGTGAATAAAGAAGAATTCTATCGTTTCTTTTCTCTCTTTCTTTTTATTCTTGTAGAATGAACGTTATCTCCTTTCTAATGTTAGAGGAGAAGCCCCGAATTTTGACTACCATTTCCACGATATACAGACAGGGTGTTTCTTAATTGGATGTTGATTCTAAAGAGTGTGAATTCTTGTCTGATACTAACAATATAAATGTGGATTTTTCAAAACACAAAGGAACAAAAAAGACCATTTTGTTTGTTGGTATTTCTGGGTACGTGGGTAGCGCTGATTCCAAAAATGCCATCAGGTTTGCCCCATCACTTCTAGTTTTAGAGCTATAGAGAAAATTAAATTTTAATAGAAAATGTGCTCTTTTTTTTTTTTTTAAAGGTCTTTTTCGGCATCTAAGGCCATTTAGACCCCATCCCTATTTGCTCTTATATTGAATTACCTAGATTCTTTTAAGGCGTTACCCTTTAAGGCGGAACGGGAGTGAAGGTGTTACGCATGTTTTTTTCCGCTAAGATGGCGTTGTGTGTCATAAAAAGTATGCCCAAAAAATCAAGTAATTCAAAAATTTGCCAAGAGATGTCAGAATGGTAGCTAAGAATATTTAATGCATTTGATTGTTGATTTTCATTGATCTTTTAACAATAAATACTTTATAAATGTTATTATATATTATGTATCTTTTATAAAAGCATAAAAATATATAAATATAGGCCAGATATAGATGTCCCAATAATCTCTAATGAATTTAATTCATTAAAAAAAAACCGCATTGAAAAATTCCTTATAATAGTATAGTTTTTTCTAGAGTACGTTTAGAAAAGTCAGAGTGTATTGTATTGAATAACGTTGCTCCGATCCTCTCTAGAATATTCATGCTAATTTTTAAAACGCAACCCCTCAAATACACACACAATCTTCAAATCACAAGATGAATAATCCAAATAATAAATAATTAATGCCACACTCTCTATGTGTGTGTGTGTGTCGTGGCAGGAGGAGAGAAACATAAAATGATGATTTATTAAATCCAGCATGAACATAGACATAGAGGGTTGCTACTGATGGGTAACTAATTTCAAGTTAACCCTTAACTTGTAACCAAACCCCCTTTATGCTAATTAGTTACTGGGCTAGTGTTGTTGTTGTTGTTGTTGTTGCTGTTAGTAATAATTTAGAAACTGTTGTTTAATCAATCAATAAAAAAAGAGAAGAAAAAAATAACAGTCGTTTAGAGCGAAATTTGAGCTTGTTTATCAAAGGATTCTTTTCTTATTTCACAAAATCTGATGCACAGTGATCGTTTTAATTTCAGCCATTTCATGCATCGGAGGCCTGACGTCTGACCGGGGTGCTAATTTTGGGAGATTGCGGCCAGAATTTTGGAGCTATAGACCTCAATTTTTTTTAAATTAAAGCTATTTAAAATATCTACAAGTTATAGAAGCCCTTTTTTTGATTTTCGAAAAAATAAATTTTTTTTTTAGATAATCGCATTAAATAAAAGATATTTTTTAAAAAATCTCTATCTATATCCTATAGATAATTAAATTAGTAATCATTGTGTTAAAAAATAATTAATTTTTTACCCTTAATTAATTAGCTGGAAACTTTAAAATAAAATAGAATAAATCCCTTGTATTCCTATGGGAAAAACTAACGCCATCTCTTGCCGTCTAGAGTAACTCGGTAGTCAATCAGTGTTCTAACGGTTTTTCGAGGCGCGCACCTTAAGGCGAAAAACCGTTATTAGCTGATTCAGAAACTAGTTACTCTAGGCGGCAAGAGATGGCGTTAGTTCTCCCCATAGGGATACAAGTGTTTTATTCCATTTAATTTGAAAGGTTCCAGCTAATTGATTAAAGGCGAAAAATTAATTATTTTTTAACACAATGATTACTAATTATCTATAAAATATAGACCGAATTTTTTAAAAAATCTTTTTATTTAATGTGATTAATCTTAAAAAAAAATATTTTTTCGAAAATCAAAAAAAGGGCTTATTATAAGTTGTAGATTGAATTTAAAAAAAAATTGAAGCCCCCTCCCACCCACCTCGGTACGCCTCTGTTTCTCTTTTTTACTTTCTTTGATACAAACTCTATGATAATTTTGTTAAAGTACAGTTTTTTAGCCCGGCCCGCGGCGCCCCCCCCCCCCCAAGGCCCGGGGTACCCCCCACATCGCGGGGTTTGCGGGGGTCTACGCTACGCCACTGTCCCTGGAAGAGGGTTTCTGCATTACACACTGACTATAGGTCAACTAGCTACCCATACATCAAGCAACCGGCCCTAAGTTGTTTAAGAAACGGACTTGCACAAAGATGTAGAGGCAATTTGAAGATAGTTTATGCAAAAAACTCAAAATTGGATTTTTTGAGTTAGACCGATCTTGAACTGTGTTTTTTTTAATTTACCTGGTTAAATCATAATGTTTCAACTAGAGCAAACGGTTCCCAGTTTTATTATTATTTCCGGTATCTAACAAGACCTGATCCAAATGTATTTCACTTGATTGGTAGCCGATTCAATCCGGGACCTCAGGCACCAGTTTAAATTTAATTTGTTTTTATTCAATTATTATTGCAAAAAGTTAAGAGAATAAAACGTCACTCAAATAAATTCCAAGAAAAAAAAAAGTTTTGTGTTCCCTTTTAATCTGATAAACTCTGAGTGAGAATAAGAGAGCGAGAGAGAGAGAGAGAGAGAGAGGGTTAAAGAGAGAGAAATTGACAAGGGTGTCTGTCATCTCGTTTTCTTGTCAGTTCTGTTGCCTTGTCGTCTATCTATCTTCTCTTCTAATTCCCTCTCAAGGTCTATTTACGCTTATGAAATCAGCTGATCTTGTTTTGAGCTTGGGTTTGCCCACTCGTGCAGAAACTCATGATAATAGAAGCGGGGGGGGGGGGGGGGAATATTTCCTTCCTTGAATTATGTATGTGACTTATTATCAATAATCATTGCTTCTTTTTTCAGCAAATTTATTTAAATGTAAAAATCAACTACAATATAGTCAACCTGGTGGGATCGGCGGGAATTTTGTCGGATTTGGAAGTTGTGTTCTGTGCTTGTCACACCAGATTTTTTGTGTCGACATGTATTTAGTTTCCGACAGTACGGTACATTCGATTTTCAAGATGTAAAATTTATAAGTATGGGAAAATATTTATATTTTGTTACCATGGCAACCATTTCTACTATCTTTTCTATGGAGTACAAGAGTAAAGTGGTCTTCAGAAGATTTCAATCACAAAATGAGAATATACATTTTATTGAGAATTTAAAAAATAATTGATTTTTGAATTTTTTAAAAAATCGTTGGAGCAAATTTTGAGAAAATCGAAAAAAACTGAAAAAGTACATCAGTAAAGTACTAGTACTCTTTGGCCGATTTTGTTCAAAAGCTTCGTGTCACGTCCCAGGGGGGTGCCTAACTTAAATATAAAATTTCAACCTCCTAGCTCTTTTCGTTCTGGAGATATTTTGTTCACAGACAGACAGACAGACAGACCATGTCGCGAAAACCACATTTTTGGATTCAGGGGACCTCAAAACGTGTATATCCATCAAAATCTCGATATCGAATTTTTGACATGAATCCAATATTTTCTCTCTCTATATATATTAACATATATATAGAGGTAAGAGAAAGTAAAAAAATGAATGATTTCTTTTTTTTTTTTAAATTTTTGTCTCGACATTGTACAAAATATATTAATATAAAATAAAATAAACTAAAATACAAAACTACTGATACAAATAATACACATACTGTATAAATAAAAATCTGGTGTGACTGGTAGTTCAGCACACAACTTTCGATTACCGAAGGTAATTTACACAAGATTTTTTTTGTGTCCGGATATATTTAGTTTCCGCCGAAATATTAGAATTCAAGATGAAAAATTTTGCCCTTGGGCTTGGCGTAGTTGGTAACGCGCCTACCTTGTATACCAAGGGTTAAGGGATCCCAAGCAGTCCGATGATTTTATTTAAGCCTTTTTGGATACAAAATAGCTTGAATAAAGATGCCTGGTCCCCGATATATATTTATATATTCGTAATAACTGTTATTGTTTAAAGTCTTATATGGCCTAAGTTGCCGAAAATACTGTGTATGTGTGTGTGAATGTGATTGTAAATGGGAAAAAAGTGGGAGTGTTTAAAAAAAAAAAAATCTGGTGTGATGTTGCATAGCACACAACTTTCTCTTACCTTCGGTAATCGAAAGTTGTGTTCAGTACTTGTCACACCAGATTTTTCGTGTCGACATATATTTAGTTTCCGCCGATATATTAGAATTCAAGATGTAAAATTTATTAGTATAGGAAAATATTTTTATTTTGTTACCATGTTGACCATTTATCCTATTCTTCATATGAAGTAAAGTGGTCTTCAAAAGATTTCAATGGCAAAATGAGAATATAACTGTTACATTTTAAAGAGCATCTAAAAAATAATTAATTTTTGAATTTTAATCAAAATTGTTGGAGCAATTTTTGGGAAAATAGAAAAAAATACTAAAAAACTACATCAGTAAAGTAGTAGTACTCTTTGGCCGATTTTATTCAAAAGCTTCGTGTCACTTCACAGGGGGGTACCAAACTTAAATATAAAATTGCAACCTCCTAACTCTTTTTACTTTCTCTTACCTATGTATATATGTAATATATATATAGAGAGAAAGTATTGGATTCATGTCAAAAATTCGATGTCGAGATTTTGATGGATCTTCACGTTTTGAGGTCCCCTGAATCCAAAAAAGTGGTTTTCGCGACATGGTCTGTCTGTGGGTGTGTGGGTGTGTGTGTGTGTGTGGGTGTGTCTGTGTTCAATTTTACGCATGAAGGAATTGAGCTATGAGGCTGAAATTTTATATTTAAGTTAAACACCCTCCTGGTCCGGAAAAATAAGCTTTTAATCAAAATCGGCCAAAGAGTACTAGTACTTTACTGATGTACTTTTTCAGTTTTTTTCGATTTTCTCAAAATTTGCTCCAACGATTTTTTTTTAAATTCAAAAATCAATTATTTTTTAGATGCTCTTTAAAATGTATATTCTCATTTTGCGATTGAAATCTTCTGAAGACCTCTTTACTCTTGTATTTCATAGGGAAGATAGGAGAAATGGTTGCCATGGTAACAAAATATAAATATTTTCCCATACTTATAAATTTTACATCTGAATTCAAATGTTCCGTACTGTCGGGAACTAAATATATGTCGACACAAAAAATCTGGTGTGACAAGCACAGTACACAACTTTCGATTACCGAAGGTAAGAGAAAGTTGTGTGCTGTGCGCCAGTCACACCAGATTTTTTAAAAATAATAATTTAACAGCTTTTTGTTCTTGAGATATTTTGTTCACACACAAACGTCTGTGACGTCTTTCGAATCATGATTGAATAATCTCTAAAGGCATAAAAAAAAACTTTAAGAAAAATATTCTCCTTTATTTGATACAAGACGTTTCGGACGATTCTTCAGAGCAAGCATGTTGCAAGTACATGTCCTGATGAAGGCCGAAACTATTAATTATTGAATTACCAGCAAAACTAGAGTCAACGTTCAAAATTCATTCTAAAAAAAAAATTTGATACAATTTTTAAGTTAATATTTGCCCGGTGAATTTAAAAGAATAATCGAATAAATGTATTGAGTCTAGTTCCGTTGACAGCCGCCTTTTTCTTGTTCTCACAAATCCTCTAATCGTTTCGTAACTTGCTCAAATCATGTTTCACTTTAATTCGATTTAAATGGTAGATACATTGAGAACTAGTTTATTAAATGCCTCTAAAGAAAATTTAATATTATCCATTTTCAAAATACTGGCACCATCTGCGTCAGCTGAACTAGCAGAGGCTTTGCTGCTGATGCGATACTAGATTATCTAATAAAAATCATCTCCTTTCTAGGAAAAAAGAAGAAGAAAAAGGCAATTGCCATTGGAGTCACGTGCAGAGGCTTTGCAAAGAACTTTTCACCTGGGGGAGGCTTTTGTCCATCATATGATGACGTCATAATTATTTCCTTAGAGATTTCACAATAAAAAAAAAAATAAATAATGACTTTCTATCCTAGTTAGAATGCTTGACAGCAGAAACATGCTTCCATATTTTTACTTTCTCTTACCTATGTATATTTGTTAATATATATATAGAGAAAGAAAGTATTGGTTTCATGTCAAAAATTCGATGTCGGGATTTTGATGGATATACACGTTTTGAGGTCCTCTGAATCCAAAAAAGTGGTTTTCGCGACATGGTCTGTCTGTCTGTGTGTATGTGAACAAAATATCTCAAGAACGAAAAGAGCTAGGAGGTTGAAATTTTATATTTAAGTTAGACACCCCCATGGGACGTGACACGAAGCTTTTGAACAAAATCGACCAAAGAGTACTAGGACTTTACTGATGCACTTTTTCAGTTTTTTTTTTAATTTCCTCAAAATTCACTCTAACGATTTTGATTAAAATTCGAAAATCAATTATTTTTTAGATGCTCTTTAAAATGTATATTCTCATTTTGCCCTTCAAAGCCCACTTTACTCTTGTATTTCATAGGAAAGATAGGAGAAATGGTAACAAAATATAAATATTTTTCTATGCTAATAAATTTTAAAACTTGAATTCTAATATATCGGAGGAAACTAAATATACGGGATGCGAACCCGCGACCCTTGGGACAGAAGACCAGCTTACTAACCCCTGCACCAAGGCCAAAGGGCACCCCATTGCTATTTTTTTTTTTTTAAACACTCACACTTTTTTTTCCCTCTCACACTCACATACACACAGCTTTTAAGACAAACGATACTCGTAATTTATTAATATATATTTATTTCGAGCCAGTTGGTACCCAAATGGCTTAAATCGGACTGCCTGGGATCCCAAACCCGGACCCTTGGTATACAAGGCAACCACGCCAGCCATTACATCAAGGCCCGAGGGCACCCCTGTACTATGATCCAAGGGTAACACACGGATTACTTTGTTGTAATTTTTTCTTTTAAACTCTTTTCGGCTACTTTGAGGCCATTTAGAGGTATGACTTTATTAAATATCTTTTTAAATTACAAAGTATCGATGGCTACCGGGGGACGTTCCACACGCTGATTGTTCAGGGTCACCAATCCCGAGTTTTCGCCGTGCTTGGCATTGCTTAACTCCAACGATTGTGGTGACTGTTGCCAGGCTCTGTTGTAATTATCCAATTTCTTTTTGTTTTTATTCAAGGCCTCTCGGCCACTTAGATCCTCGTTTCTAATTATTTCAATTGATTGTTGTTAGCGAATTCCCTTGAACTCCTGAGCCCTGGCACAAGAGGCAAGAACTCTACCACAATACTACAACCCAAGAGAGAGCAAATTTGTCAATTTTATCCTCTGGCAAAAAACAAAAAAAAAACATTGTTGATAAATTAAATTTTAATGAAACGTAAAACCCGACTAAGAGTTGTTTCTTTCTCTCTTCTTAAGATTAATGATCCAAGATTAAATAAATTGTTTATTTAGGCGTATTCAGTTTATGAGCTCAACTGCTCACTAACAAGTATTGAGAAAGGTGGAAGGGCGGGGGGGGGGGGGCTTTCTACAAAATAGTAGGGATTTAAGTGCCCTGAGGAAGAAGATGATGATGTGAAATCGAGCATCTGTCGCGCCGCCTCTAATAGATATGAATAATATTTAGGATCGGTGGGGAATAAACGAGACCCTTAAGGCCTTTGGAATCCTTAAAGTCGGGCAACTCTTCTTCTCCATCCATATCAACGAAAATTCAACATTATATATTTAGATATATATATATAAGAAAAGATCCTTCTTTCCATATATTCATTGCTATAAGCTTTTTCGCCATTTATGTGCTTATTTTATGTGTAGGCATCTATTAGGTGATTGTAAAAGAAGGGTGGATGTCGTACGTACGTACCAAATACCTTCTTTATTGGAGGGGAAGATGTCTTTAACGACTTTTCTATCGGATATTGTTAAACAGGGTGTGTGTGTGTGTGTGTGTGGCAAATATATAATGATGCATTTGAAAATCTTAGTGAATTATTATAAATAAATAAAAAACCCGTAATTCAGTAATGATTCCGGAAAAAACGTAATGATTCTAGTTGAAATATTATTGTGTGAGTGTTGAAAAGTTTTAATAAATCCTTGAAACAAAGAGCGGTTCAGGAGGCAAAGCTGTTTGCATGTTTTTGCCGATAAGATGGCGTTAAGGGTCTTAAAAAAATTTGTCAACAGATGGCAGGATGGTAGGGCTATATTTAATCTCATGTATTTGTTTGATTTTCGTTGATCTTTTAATAATGAATAGTTTATAAATATTATTATATACGGTATCATTTATAACAGCATAAAAACTATCTATAGTTTTTATAGGCCTATAGGCTTATAAGTGATCTGATAATGCCGGCTGTTAGACTAGTCTGCCATCTTTTGCAAAAGTGCTCAACTATTTAGCCTTTAATTTTTAAATAAATACGAAATTTATTTTTTACATTATCACCATTTCATTTAATTACAATATATTAATATTAGCTTGGGTATTAATGATTTTTACAAATTATATTTAAGAAAAAAGTTATAATTTTCATAATAGTTTTTTTTATTTTTGCACTTTCTATAAATAAAAAAAAATTAATCATAATTAAAAAATACTTTCTCTCTATATATATTTCATATATGGACCCTGTTACGCATTAGTGTGTCAAGCGCCACCTACCGAGATTTGAGAAAATTAACATATATATGACACACTAATGCATAACAGGGTCCATATATAGGTAAGAGAAAGTAAAAATTCATTCTATTATGGAAAATGTTCACGAATTTAAATCATTAAAAAAAAAATATTTGAATAAAGGGTTAAAGAGGAAAGCAGCCAGGTAGAGAGCCTCTATTAAATTAAACTCCTTTTACGCAAAACGTTTCAGCCGATTTAATCATGCCATCTTCAGTTGCATTAGAGGTGGCATGATTAAATCGACCGAAACGTTTTGCGTAAAAGGAGTTTAATTTAATAGAGGCTGCTTTCCTGTTCAACCCTTTATTCAATTCTATACAGCCACTTTTTACATTAAATAAAAAAAATACTTTAAAATGTCTCAGTAGTTTCGTGTCCTCCTGTAGACCCTTAAGACTTAGTATTTGTAATTTCTTCTATGTTTGATTTTAGATTCTTCTATTTTATTAAATTGCCCTTTTCGGCTTCAGAGGTCATTAGGGTTTTAATTTAAATAAGCTTACATATTTAATTAATAATACCAATGGCCATTGGGGGACGTTCCACACGCTGATTCTTCGGAGTCACTCACCCGAGGCTTCGCCGCAAATGGTATCCCTTGCTCTACTCCGTTGCCAACCCCCATTTCAGATTCTATTAGAGCATAAATTGGGAAGTTCTTTTTTGAAGGTACAAGAAAGTGTCCTTAAAATGACTTTCACGGTAAATTAAAACCGATTTATTTTTTATATAATAGACGCCTATAAGTTAATCCCAGATTTTTTTTTCTACCCTGATAAACTTGGGCTATAATAGCAAAGGGGATTTCATGCTTGAAAGCACTCCACCCTCTGCCCTTAATCCCTTGACCTCTGGCCGATATTCAGAGGTCAAAAACACTCTTCTTGTAAATAATATAAGTATCAACCTTTTATGCATCTTTGAGCACAGTAGTAGAGTTCTTGCCTATTGTGCTAGAAGTCAGAGGTTTATTTCAATTGAATTGGCTACCAATCAATTCAAATAAATAGAGACAGGATCTAAATAGCTTCCAATGCCAAAAAAAAACACCTTTAATTAAAAAAAAAAATTTTAAATATTTTTTACAATGCTTCATTCATTTTTTTATTACAACGCTTTTATTTAACTTGCTTTCCTGTTTTTCCGACAAATTTGCCAATCGAAATTACAACCATTCCTAATTAACCAAGAGCTATGAAATTTTTTACACTTATGTAAGTCCCGTGACAATGCAATATTTGATGTCTCATTTTTGTACCTCAATTAATTTCAAAATGGCGCAAAAATGAGAGAGCAAAATTTTTATAATCAAAATTTCACCAATTTTTAAAAATAAATTGGCTTATTGTTTCATGTACATGTATATCTTATATGTATATAAATTATATATATTAATATTTTATGACAAAAACTAAAAAAGAGTTAAATAAAATAATATGATAAAAAATATTTTTAAAACAACGCTTTTATATGATTGCCAAAAAAGCCACGAAAGAAGTAACATAGATAATTAATCTACATTTGAGTCACTTTCCTAACTGTTTGGTCTAACTACCCACCAAGTGTAAGGTATAAAAATCTGGTGTGACTGGTCGCACAGCACACAACTTTCTCTTAGCTTCGGTAATCGAAAGTTGTGTTCTGTGCTTGTCACCCAAGATTTTTCGTGTCGACTTATATTTAGTTTCCGCCGATATATTAAGCCGGCCATTCACGACTAAATTTACAAATGTTCCTTGTAAATGATAACTAACATTCATTCCTATACTATATATTCAAAGCTATACATTAAAAAAATTTTTACAACAAAAAAACATTTTAAAATTACAATTCTCTTAGAAAATTAGAGTAAATATTGTAATTTTACAACAGGGTTTCTAATTTTACAACATGGTATCTAATTTTACAATACAACAGCATTGTAATTTTGCTTTTAAGCTAAAATTATCACACATATGTACGGTTTTTGCAGAGTTTTGTAAAAAGATAGTTAAACTGTTTAGTAAATTTAGTATGTACTTGTCTTGGAAATTTGTTTACAACAAAAAATTGTAAAATCACCAAAATTTTTTTTACAGTGTAATATATATACCGGTACATGGACAAGAGAAAGTAAAAAGTGAACCCGTTATTTTTAAAGATGCCTTAAGAAAATTTTGAATCTAGAGAATTAATTAAATTCTTTTAATTTACACCTAGCTGCAACAATTCTTTTCCCGTCTTATGCGGGGTGTAAATAAACAACACAATATACAAGAATTGTTAGTTGTTTTTTTTTTCATTGTGAATAAAAAGGCCTCGGGTCCCTTCAGGCAACCAGAGTCACCCCCCCCCCCCCCCACACACTCTGGGTTTAGATACACGTATTTTCTATTTATTTTTGAAGTAAAAGAACCCAAGTTTTTTTTTTTTTTAGATAAAATGAAAATAAGCCCTTTAAAATTTAATGTATTCTTGAGATGGTCTATAACATAAAATAAATTTTTTTTATTTTATTTTATTAACATGGTTATGTTTATTAATAACAAGTTTTTATTACAAATGCCAACCATTGGATTTTATTATAGAAATATAGAGGGGATGTTTGTATTAAATAAAGGAAAATGAAAGATAGGAAATGGCATGTGACCTTTCAACCGGATAGAAAGATTGTAAATAACTCCCTTCTATGTCACCTGATATTGGTAATTTCGATGTCTTTTTTGGCATCGGAGGACATTTAGACCCCATCAATTGACAAACTTTTGTGGTATAACCCCTTACAAGAGGTAACAACTCTACAGAATCAGTTAATAATCTGAAATCAAAATTTTGCGACCAGTGACGTAACAAGGGCGCCAGCCACGGGCGCATCAAAGAAAGGGGCGCCGGCAGTGTTTATATTTTTACAAAAAAAATTGTATTATTCATTGTAGTAATGACACAAAATATCAAACAATAATAATATATATACTATTGTATATTACTATACTATACTATATTACTACCGGAAACCTATACAAATATGCTATAATTACTAAATAAATAACGCCTACCTTTTT
>JAKCPI010027220.1:0-46650 GCA_023213315.1 Euborellia annulipes
GTTCGCCGAAGGCGAACCTTGCGGCTAGTATATCAATAAATAAATAAATTAAAGATACTTACTGAGGTTAGTTTTTTTTTTTTAATCATAAAAAAAAAATGTCATTTAATTGAAGTCTTTTGATCTCTCCCTCTCTATGGGCTCCTGTCGATTATTTAAGTCTTGATATAAAGCTCAAGCTTATATTTATATGATTGAAATAGATCAAAAGGTAAAATGGTTAAATATTTTTTTTATCCACTTATGATGGCAAAAGGCAAAAAGGAAAAAAATAAATCCTCTATATTAGCCCGAGTTTGTATGTTTTTTAATAATATATACATATAAAGAGTGACAAAATATTCAACGAGATTTTTATTAAAATATTAAATTTAATAAAGTCAACTACTTTGAAATGTTTACTTTAAATATAATTAAATTACTTTTTTTATAGGCTTACAAAATAATATATTTTTTTTTCATAAATATTATAAATAAAAAGTTTTTTTTTTTTTTTAATCCTGAGTAGAAACATTTTTTCCCTATTAATATTTTTTTTATATAGAGCCTAAGTGAATTTTTCTAAAAGTAGATAATACTTTTTTTTTGTTTGATGTCTCTCTCTTCTCTTTATTAATATGTAGGCCTACAGTGTGCATAAATTCCTCCGTTTTTTGATTTTCGAAAAATAGCCAATCCAACTTATCAATAAATGTTTTATCAACTACCTCTAATTATTTATTTATTTATAAAAAAGTTATATTAATTTAATTTTTCCCATACAAAAGATTTGGCAAATATAAAGCTGCTCGATGAAACCTAGTTCAGACTCTGAACATATGCTTCTGAACAAACAACTCTGTAACGAATTTGATTTTGAATTTAACTGTGGTTTATTTGTAAAAATTACAACGTTTCGGCCACTCATTCCCGCATGATGAGTGGCCGAAACGTTGTTAACTCGCAAATCAAATTCTTTTATTAATGAAAACAAATGAGAAACCCTAAACTTCAAAACTCTGTAACATGTTTGTTTCTTAACAACCTGTATCTCTTGTTCCTAGTCCAGACATTAGTCAATGTTTCAGAATCAAGTTCCCTTTATTGTGAATCTTAAAGGAATAAAGAAATGAAAAAGATGTGGTAACGAAAAGGACTTTTGAAAGATGTCAATAAACTTTGGACCTAAAATTTGAAAACTGTCCTAGAAATTTTACTAGGATATTGCCAGGTGGCCTTAATTGAATAAAAACACAACGAAAAAATTCTACATTTGTTAGACAAACAATTCCTCCATCGATTAGGCTAGCTGTCACAGTATTTCTTGTCAGTAGAGATTCCTATACCAGTGAACACATTTAAAATATCGTAGTAATCAATATTCATTTCTGAAGCGTGCGAGAGTCATATCATCATTAAGGTAAAAAGTAAACTAAATGACATTGACAACTCAACCAGTGAACGAACTTTGACCGTAACACCTCCAGGCTTGTTCATTGATTGGGGTCCTCTATGTAATGAAGGTTGTTTTGCAAAATCTTTGAAAGAGATTAGTAACAAGCAGACAACTAAGTTGAGTCGGTGCAATACAGCGGGAAATTCTCATAAATGGATGGTTCAGATACAAGGGCTCTCAATCTAGAGAAGACCTAACAATCATCTGATATATTTGAGATTTTCGCTTATTTTATATGGTTTACAATTGGTACGCCACATTCTTATATTTCTCTGTATGCCTATAAAATAAGAATTATATTTTTAGAGTAGATTATTAGTTATTAAATCTCTACAGAAATATAAACTGAACATGCCTGCTCAATTCAGGTTGAGTTCTGGAATAATTCGAAAAATGATAAAATCAGAGCTATTTTTGCATTGTGGAGAAATGTTGAGATTGCTTCTATTGTTTCATCTGTAGGGTTCTTCAGAATTTGTCCACGAAATCTGTCTTCCAGTTGCTGTCTAGTTTCTGAGCATGGGGCAGTAGAATACCTGTATATGATGATCTGGCGTGGCTAAAGATTCGGGAGAGCATTGGCAGAAAAGAGAGGATACTATATGGAGTCTATGCAAATGAGCCGGATATCTGGTGTGATTAATTCGGAGCCTGTTTATTGTTATTTTTTGCTTCCTATGGAGAACCGGAAATTTCGCAAGCCTGGGGGTTCTGGCACAGGTTTGTTTCGCCAACTTAGAGCATCTTGTGAGACTTGGATAACTCCACGCGTTGGACCACTCCTCCATCATTTACCTTTTTATAGGATATACCCCTTCCCACCAATCTCTGGGTTCGTTACTGATTTCAATTGTTATGTATCTACTATAAACACCAAAAGTTTTTAATTTCTCACTAAAATCTATTAATACTCGTATAATAAATCATTAAATATAAAATAATTTGATTTAGGATGAAATCCTGTTTTTTTTTCCTTTTTTAACAAGAGCCGGTATCATTTTAAAATATTTAAGGGAAAATCACAGATGATATTGATTGCATTTCATGCATGCAATGATAGATAATTTGGCATTAAACAATCTAATTACGGAGTCTATTTTGAGTGCCGAATTCAATTTGTTTCCTAAATATTTCCCCTCAGTGGGCTTTTTAACGAAATTATCACTCTCATTGACTGTTGGCTGATGATCGATTTTCTTGTCCCGGGTTCAAATCTCTTCTCTCTCTCATTCTCTTCTTTCTTCTTTCCTTCTCATGGCGTGAAACGAATGACGGAAATGAATAAATCAGTCAGACTACAAGCCGTGAAAACAGCTCAACAGCTGCATTATTAATTTCCCCCGATACTCGAAATATACATTTCCGTGTCACAGAATTTCCTTTCTACTGCCATATTAATATAAATATAAATGCACTTTGCTATCCTATCATTCAGTTGTGTACTTTACAGACGAACGCCTTGCCTGATAAAGTCAATTTTGATTTTATATCTAAATCCAAAAAATGATCATAATAAACATACTATACACCCCTTCATGCCTGTATTTTTTTTCTCTCTCTTTCTCTTTTATTTGCTTAACAATTTATTTGAGATCTGAAGAGAAAAAAGAATTTATCACTTTTATATTGCTTTTTTTTCATTCAATATTGATCTTTCAAATAAAATATTAATGAAGCAACGAATAAATATTTATCAAATTAAGAATTTCTAAACAAACAAGAGGTGCTTTGTGATAAATAAATAAATAATTTTATAGGCTAGTTGGTAAATTAATAAATTTAAAAGATAAATATTTTAATTTTTTTTCTTAATTGTATTCATACAAGACAATTTGAGAGACGCGTGTATTTCTTGTAAGTACAGTCGGCGCTACAAGGGCCTGAAGTGCTCTAGTGTAGAGCCTTGAGCTTAGGCAACCAAAATGCTTAGCCATCGGACGTGTTATCTTAAAATTAGCTTTTCTTCTTCAGTTGAATTAAAAAAAAGATCATTAGAGCTGAGAGATAATTATCAGAGTTGTCCAACTCCTTTCTCCCCTCCGAAAAATTTTCTGACTCTGGGCGGTGCTTACTTCTCTCGGTTGTGTTTGACCGACACTCGAATAAGGGATAATAGCTAAGAAAAAGGAACAAGAATCATACAAAGAAAAGTATTTTTTTTAATTTATATTGTCCTTGGGGAGGTAGAGGTCTCACTTCTTGATCTAGGAATCAGAGCTTCACTTCCACTTTAAGCCCATGAAATTTTTCGAAATTACATTGACTTCAATTTAGAAAAATAAATAGAGAGTAGACTATAAATGGCCTAAGATGCTTAAAAAAACTTTTTTATTTAATTTTAAAACAATTAACAATTTACAATTGAGAAGAAACCAATTAAGTAAGTTCTTAACTTAAAGTCAAATTCAACTTTTGGAAAAAAATTTCTCTTGATGGCAGTAGACCCGAGAAAGGCAGATCGTGCAGCTAGTTTATAAATAAAGTATTAATAACCTAGCCATAAAAAAAACTTTTCTAATATTATTTTTGAATATGTAATTAATTTACATAAATGTGTAAATGGTAGTAATCAAGTAATTGAATTAACAAACTTTTTTATAAAATACGATTGTACTTTAAATAAAGTAGAAAAGAATTTACAGTAGTAAATTCAAAGGAGCGCTTTCACTGTGGATTTTCTTCACATTAAACGTAAATAAACATTTTATTTGGTGACTGACCGTTATGAGACATATTTCTTTCGATTTGAAATGAAAAAATAGATGTGAATCGATGTGTCACATGACCCTATAATCGTATAAAAAAAAGTCACGTGACTTGATAGATGTTTATGATAATGGCGCGTCAAAATATACAACTGTCAAAAAAATGAGAGGTTAAAAGAGCTTATTTCTCTATATTTAAGAAAAAAATGGCCGTCTGATGAATGTAAACAAAAAATTAAAATGTAAACAAATGGAAAAAATTGCGGTAGGCACATTTTTGGAAGTGCTAGGGACCAAAACCTAATTTTCCCTTAACCAGATTTTTATACTGAATACGTATATGTATGTATTTATTGTTTTTCTACGACCTTTAGTTCCGGCCGTAACGGACAGACGGACAGACAGACACCGGAATCTCTGAATAAGATCTCTCCTTTAGTACTACGTACAGTGAGAGCTAAAAAGGAGCATTAAAATTTCAAATCGAAAATGAAATTTTTGAAGATTTGTGCCTTTTGAAAGAAGATAAACAACCTTTTTTTTTATAAGTCGTTCTTTTAAAATTACCCCAGTGGCAAAAGGGAGAGAAAGAGAGGCTCTATATTCATGGTTACAATACTTTCTCTTAACAACGAACGAATGAGAAATTTAAATGCATATAAACTTTTCAAGAAGATAATGACAAACTGCTGGCTCGGCTCTTTAATCTGTCCGACACAAATACAACGGCACTCTTAAGAGAACGAATGGGAGGGCGAAAGGGCATTTATGAGAAATACTGCCGGTCGAAAGGAACAAATCGGATATTTCTCATACTTATGAAAATCACGTTTGCAAGAGATATTTTTATCGAACAACGGAATTCAAATGCAATAAAACGGAACGTGACGTATTTATAGAACTGGCTGGAGGTGAGAGAAAAAGTATGGGCCGTAGGGCGCTTGCTTTGCCCAATCTCAGCGAGTGGGGCCTGTTGCTCTCATCTGCCCTTTGCTCCCCTCACCCAAGACTCTTTTGCCCTATCTGATCTCCTCGCAAATTGACCTCCGTCCGGACGGCCGAACAACAACGCTTGGGGTCCAGCATCTCCGTCCCCCTTTCCGGGAATAAATAAGTTCCAATTATCCTCCCCTCTGATATCGACTGAAAAAATTTATGTCATCATCGTCATCACCATAAAATCCACTTCACTTCCTGGCTTCATATCTATGTCCATTTAGGATTTTTTGCATATGTTGTTGTTTATTTTTTATCCACTATATTTATCATCATTCATTTTTTGATCCATTTATATGCAGTGGCGTAACTAGGCTTGTGAGCTTCTGAGGTAAATTTTATTTTTGTTTTTTATAAATAGAATTACTTTTATCTAATATTAAAATTTCTTTCTAATTTATTTTGGCCTCTGCCTTTAAGCTTTGTTTTGCCTTCACATTTACTTTTTTTATTTTTCTAAACACCAGATAACGAAAGACAAAATAAAATAATTTTACAAGTTAGGTTGCCTATACAGCATTGATTAAATCCTATGTGACTTGAATACAATTATTTATTTACTAGACGCCTTTGCCGGGCTTGCAGGGAGCTCCACCCCCTGCGGCCCCCTTAGTCGCGAAATTACTTGTCTTCTGGTCTCGAGAACCTTCCCGGACCATATAAATATTAAATTCCACTGTATACAATACTTTATAAAAAATACAATCTTAAAAAAATATATACATTACAAAACATACCTTATGTAAAAAACCTCTTTACAAAAAATATACCTTATATAAAAACATAGTAATCAAAAATACATTATACCAACTACACTTTACAACAAAACATTTTTAAAACGAAAACGCTTATAAACCATACATGTACTAAAAACAACATAATACCAATTATTAATTAACTATATATTAACTAGTCGAAACTAAAATGTTCTAAATTCTGTTGTTATAGAGTACTATTTGAGCTGCAATGATGAACTTATTCAGATTTTCGAGTTCTTGAGGATTTGAAGATTTTAGAAACTGTTGGAAGGCAGTTGGGTCTCAGAAATTGGGATTAATTTTTATTCCATGTATTATGCGATTACTATCATGGATGGGACATTCACATATTAGGTAAAATGGTGTAGCCGGTCTATTGGAGCAGTCGCAGAAAGGCGATGGAATAATGTTGAACCTAGCAAGATGAGCTGGTGATCTTGTATGGTTTATCCTGAGTCGGTTTATGATGTTCTCGGGAAGTCCTTATGGCAGATGAACCAGGGTGGAGCTATATTTGGTTTAATTTTTGCCAGTGCCGAGCCTGTTGATATGGAGGATTGCTTCCATGAATGAATCCAGTTATTCTTTATATTCCCTTTGATTTTGATAAATATTTACAAATGTTAAAAGTTGACGTTTTTGCTTAGAGAATAGACCTGATAGGCTTATATCTGATCAACACGCAATGGGAATTAAGAGTTACCCGAGCTAAAACTAACATTTTCGAATCTAAAACCAAGAAACAAGTTTTTTTTTTAACTCTAATTTGAATGAAAAAATTTAGTGATTTTCGGAAGAGGTGTAATTTATATTCTTCTTATTACTACCTTTAGAGTTGTAATTTGAAAGAAAGTTTCCTATAATTGAAGAAGACAAAAAAAACTAAACGATTTAAATCAAATTATCAAAAAGTTTGAACAATTTGAAAACAATTCATTTTAATTCTATTTTTTAAATTATTTTTACAATCCCTTGATTTGTATTTTCAATTAAACACACTCTTCCTCTTTCCCTTCGAAATTATTTTCTAATTTCAAATCAAATTAAATTCGTTTCTTTTTTTTTTAATTTCCCATATTCAATATTTTAAATATTTTTAAATTTTTCAAATCTTCCAATTTCTCTTCTATTATTTTTGGTAATTAAATTATTAACTTAATCCACTTATAAATTATGATAGGTCACTACTAAATTATAATAATGAATTTAGGCATACAAATTTTTCATTTTATTAAAAAAAAAAAATTATTATGACCAGGGCCGCAGACAGAATTGACGGGCCCCAGGGCTACTTAATAATACGGGCCCCCCCACCCACCCTTAAAGTTTTTTTTAAATATGTAAAAGGCTATTGTGGCCTTCATGCCAAAATGTTTTTACACAATTTTTGAAACAGTCATATATACATTATACATAGCTTACAATGTTTATTTAAATAAAATAATTTTAGATATTTAAAAAATTTTCAAAATTTTCTAAACATTGGGTTACCATAATTTATTCAAGCCAGTCCTGGGTGGTCTGGAGGATATGGAAAATTTTTTGAAAACTAGGCACTGAAATCTTCGTTTTTAGCTATCCTGAGACGTGAAAAATATTATCAATCTTGTTTTAAGTTTAAAGGGTCCGGGGCCCTCTCACGGAAAAAATTTTCACAAAATGAATTTTTTCAACAGAAATTTTAAGATTCGAGCTTAAAGGGCCCGGGCCCCTCGGGAAAAAATTTCAAGAAAATGATTTTTTTAGTGAAATTTTAAGATTCGAGCTTAAAGGGCCCGGGCCCCTCGGGAAAAAATTTCAAGAAAATGATTTTTTTAGTGAAATTTTAAGATTCGAGCTTAAAGGGCTCAGGCCCCTCGGGAAAAAATTTCAAGAAAATTATTTTTTTAGTGAAATTTTAAGATTCGAGCTTAAAGGGCCCGGGGCCCTCGGGAAAAAATTTCAAGAAAATGATTTTTTTAGTGAAATTTTAAGATTCGAGCTTAAAGGGCCCGGGCCCCTCGGGAAAAAATTTCAAGAAAATGATTTTTTTATTGAAATTTTAACCATGAAAATTATTTTTTATTAGAATTTTAAGGTTGGAGCGCAAAGGGCCCGGGCCCCCTCAGAAGGCCCGGGCCCCGGGGATATAGCCCCCCTGCCCCCCCTGTCTGCGGCCCTGATTATGACTTACTGTCAGAACAACTTTAATAATGTTCAAATTATTTTTTTTTTTCATTTCCAGAGAACTTATGAATTTTTTATTCTCATATTATGCTTATTAGTCCTTACTTAAATGTTTAATAATCAAATATTTTTCTTTGTCCCTTTCAGATGCGGGTTTCCAAAATTCAATTCTTATTAGCCAAAGTTGAGTTCTACAAAATAACGCGTTTGTATTTGTATCTTACTTGGAAATGAGGAGGTGGGGTTGGGGGTTTGGATGCTTTAGTTAGAAACGAATTATATTCCCCGAAATTCCTTCAAGTTTTAAGTTAACTCTTGCACACACTGAATAAAAGGACAGCAAGAAGAAGAACAAGAGAGAACAGACCCTCTCGTGGATTATTCTTCTTTTCAACGAAACTTTCGCCTACCGATATCAAAACCTAGATCTAGATTGCCGAGTGTTCCGTATTTGTAATCTTAAATAACGATTTACAACGATATTTCTTCTTCCCTCGAATTTATATAGAACGTAACGCCATGCAGTTTCACAACCACCCTATAAATGCAAATTCGTCAGGGTGATAAACCTTGCACTACGGAAATTTCCGTAGATCCAATCGCTTAAACACACTTTGAACGGACTCTTAACGATCCAACCGTTACTTAAAAGAAATAAGCGCGATTCTATTTACATGTATATGAATGGGATGTATAAAATCAATGAATATTTCAATACCTTAAGAGAACATATATAAACACAAGATAATAAATCTTATTCCTATTCCTGTCTAATTTTATTTACCCACAGGAGTTTAGTGCTTGTTAGAATTTTGTCCTTCTCTAACTTATTAAAATTTTAAATAGATAGAAATTAATTAGTTCAAAAAACGAGTCTTTGAAAGTGTCGAAATATAATAGTGTTTGGGTAATGAATAACTGATATAGCTCTAATTAAGTTTAATTTCTTCCATAAAATGACACCTTAGATTTTTACTATCATCTTGCAATCTACAAACTATAACCAGTGATTATTAACTATTACTGGATCATAAAGTTTATTTGAAATCGATGATACTTAAATTTTCAAATAATAACGCCATTTATATTGTTTAATGTAATAATATTTGCGAGTTGGTTGATTTAATAAATTATTTAATATTAAAAAAAAAATATATTCCATTTGTAAAATTTTATTATTGTGGATGATAAATAATTGGTAATTGATAATAAACGGAAATACTATCTTTATTCTTTTAAAATCATTACGTTAATTTGATGTTTTATCTGAATGAATATCGCTATACGGCTTTAAATTTATAAAGCGAATGTTTTATAGGCAATCATTTGTTTATTGACGATATCCATGAAAATAATATTCTACGAGTAATTTTTTGATTATTTCATTCTTAATATTTGGCTAGGAACCAAACCAATTCCTCTCTTGCCAAGGAAGCCTCTGAACATAAAACTTTGCAGCTCTTCTTAATCAGAGCTAAAAACTCGAATTCGAATCCAGCTTGTTGCAAAAATCCAAGTTGAGCTTCTCTACTGGAGCCATTAGGATATAATCCAGTTAAGGGCCTGAGAGATGGAGATGAACTACTGTAGATTGATCCTCTCCTGGGTCCTGGTATCCAGAGTAAGCACAATAGTCCCAGTGCAGAGAAGCTCCACAACATTCAATCAAGTGTTTTTTTTTTTTTTTCTAATCAAGTGTTTATTATAAATCTGAGCTAATCCTAGACCATCTTTTGATCATTAAATATGAGATCTCTGTAGAGTGAGACGTCTTTATAATTTTGTACCAAATTTGTTGTTGTTGAGATTAAATCCTGTTTCATTCAACGGGTTGTTATAAAATTTGGTCCATACGTCTATTACCGCTGAGTTTCAAAAGATCTGGTCCATGGAAACTGAGAAAATCGTGGTGCGTTCCACTGATTTTATCTCTCCCTGAAGACCGATTCGCTCCTACTTTTTAATAATCTTTACAATCACCTAGAGCTATAATTTTGCCAAACTTTCGAGTGAATGATCCCAGAAATATAAGTTGTATACAAGATTATTATTTTGAATTTTTCGGAGCTGAAACGTAAAGAAATAAAATATAAAATATTGATGGGGGCAGGATTTCCTCAATCATAATACTTTTCCCTTCCCACACAGCATAAAATATTGCAGCAATGTTGCAGAAATATTGCGAATCTTGCTCAATATTGACAACATTGCAGCAATATTTCTGCAATGTTGCAAAAAGGCCGACATAGGAATATTGCAACAATATTGCTGCTTGGAATATTGCCGCTGCAATATTGAAGCAATGTTGCCAAGATTTGCAATATTGCATCAATGTTGCTGCAATATTGTCAATATTGAGCAAGATTCGCAATATTTCTGCAACATTGCTGCAAGATTTTGTGCTGTGTGGGTTCTTTCATATAATATATTGATAGTACAAAGTAAAACTGACAACAGACTGAGGTACAAACACTCTACTTAAAATTCTTTTTTTAATTTTCACTCTACAAATTTTAACATTTTGTGACTATACTTTTTTGTTGGTGGACGAATAATACTACTCAAGTCTTTAATCGAGTATTAATTGATCGTTATTCAAAAATATATATACATGTATGTATACATGTATATAGATCTCGGAAACTATTTAAAAAATTTTTGATAAAATTTTATTTTTTCCCTCATAAAAGTGTCCGCATTTTAAAGGAATTTAATTTAATTGCATAAGCTTATCTCTTTCTAAATTCTCTGGAGATTCTAGCTTTTTTTTTTCAATATAATTGTTGCTTATACTATATGAGAGATTACTTGTCAAGAAAATTGCATGTGTAGGGCTTGTATTAAAAGAAAATTTGCTGTTTTTTCTCTTTATAGGAATTCTTAAATTTAGCCTTCTTTTTCAAGTTTGTTTTGTTTACTTGTTGTTTTTGTAATATAAATTTGTATTGTGATTGTTTGGACCTAGCCACCGAGGTCTAACCTGTTCGTTAATAAATTTATTTATAATCCTCAACTACGTTGGAGAACTTTTCCCTCGAGATTTGTTTAAATCCAAGGAGGTGTAAAATCTGCGAGTATTTGAATATTTTTACTACATTTGGGAAAGTGAAAATTAAATTGTTGTTTTAAAGTGGTTATAAGATAAATTTGCATTAAAGGTACGAGAAAAGTTCAATGAATTAAAGAGCAAGTTTAGATAATTTTTAATTCATTTACCAAATTAAAGAGAAATTTGTTAAAATATCTAATTAAAAAGGAGTTTCTTTAAGAAATGTATTTATTATATCCAGCTTATTATTTTTCAACTACGTACTCTACTATTTAAAGCTGGTTAATTTTCATTATATACTCGTTGAGAGAGAGTGGAAATTAATCTGGGACTGTTTTCTGTTTTCGCAGTTATTATGCATCAGCGGCGTTCCCAGCGGGGCCACCCCGGCTGGTACCCCCCTTGAAGAGGCCTCGGCTGATGGCCACGCCGGGCTCCAGGGGGGGTCCGCCGCCTGCCAAGACAGCCAACCTCACAACGGCAGCTCAGCCCTTGGCCGCCCTCGGGGCTATCAAGACTTACAGTGAGTACACTCTCTCTATTATTTGCACAATCTTAATAATAATAAACGTTTAATTAATTAATAACAGCGTCAAGTGCTCCCACTCTCCTAATTAAAACTAACCTTATCTTTTCATATTAATTTTCAATTTTAATTATTTTCACCTTAGTATTAAAAATGGATAAAAAGGAAAGATTTATGAAAATATACAAATATTTTAATAGAAGTTGTTACACTCTCCTTCCAAAAATTATTTAACATGAAAATAAAATCTTTTGGAAATTTTCAAGGTTTGAACCATGAATGTTTCCATTAAAAAATATTTTATATTTTTTTTAAATACAATAAAATAATCACAATTAGAAAACGCATGGGTGGACTTAATATTGTCCCTCACTGTACATATGCGGTCCACTTTAGAAGATCGCTGATGTTATTAGGGTGTTGCTTATTTGACTTGCAGAGAAATGAAAACGCGAGAGAAATAAATAATAAATAAATAATATTTTATTGACCAAAAGAAAAAAAAATCATTGTGTGGTTTCATGAAATCACATGAAATATATTAAATTTCAACTTTCCTATTTTTGTCGTCATGGCTTGTGACGTCATAACTTGTAGCGTCACGGCCTTTGACTTCACGGCTTGTAACGCGACATGCTGATAGAGAAACGAAAAAATTTGTGTCGATCAAAATTAAGTTTCACTTTAAAAATAAAACAACTATCCACCAGGCCTATACATTTAGTTGAACAAAGTTTAAAAAACATGGTGTCAGACGAAGGTCTTCAAACCAGCGTCATTTTGATGGCATTAAGCGAGAAGGTTCTGGGATTTAATACATAACATGGAGGGAAAAGTTTAAAAACACCCTCACAACAGCCTTTAATTTATTTTCTAAAAATAGTCATTAAAAAGGTTAAAATCTCCCTAACTAAAGGATTCACATGGTTAGGAATTTTAAAAATTTCAATCGTAGTTTCATAATATGTTGACGTAGTTGACTCCATTCCTAGGCCCAAGGGACAAATAGTTGTTGACATTCATCCCAAACGGAGGGTTAGCAGCGCTTTGTTTTCAGTCCTCTCAACGAGACCGCCGTTCGATTTGGCCGCATTGCCCCACCACCAAAGAACACTTCCATAGGTTAAACCGGGACGAACCATAGCCTTATACAAAATAATTTTACTATCCAATTCCAAATGGCTTTTTTTATTTATAAGAGGTCAACGCGGGAGATAAATAGAAAATCTATTTATATAATTTGGTAATGTCAGTCTGTCTGTCACGATCTGTTTGACCAATTTCCCGTTGGGATTTTGAAAATAAATTTGATATGCTTATAGAGGGGATTACAGGAAAATTATTTTCGTCCCTTAAATTTCTATAACTTTTTGAGTTATTAATTCCTAAATTTACGATTTCTCCCATAGGAAATGTATGGGTCGTTTTGATAACTTACCTACCCAAACATTAAAATAGCCTCCCTATGGGGAAATACATGGTGTTTGTCCTTCAGCATTAAAATAGCATTAAAATAGCTGAAGGACAAACACCATGTATTTCCCCATAGGGATGCTATTTTAATGTTGGGGTAGGTAAGTTATCAAAACGACCCATAGAGAAATATTTATGTATTCTTTGCATTTATGTATTCTATGAATGTAAACAAATCCTCAAGAATTGGAATAGTAGCAATAATAATTTTTACAAATTGTATAATCGATGTGCCTGTTTTTTTACATCTTAACCAAGACTATGTATTTCGACATAACTTCAATAACTTTGTATTTTAAATGATATGACAATTCCCAATAGATATTTCGCAACATTCATTTTCACCTGCGTCAATAAAACTTTAATTTTCAAATTGTTTATATTTATTTAATTAATTTTACGTAGAAGCGAACCAATGCGGCCGGCCTGAAGGCAAACGAATTTAATGAATGTATTTCTAAATTAATTAATATAAATTTAAAACAATTTTCTATGCTAGCATTGTTTTCAGAATAGCTAGCTGATTTCACCATTTTTTCGTCTTAGACTGTTTTCATCAAAACAACCCTTTATTAAAAAACACAGTGCAAACGATTTTCTTGATTCCAAGGCAGAGGACATAGTTTAGTTTATATAATCATAGGCGCCGGAACTGGGGGGGGCAAGGGTACATTGCCCCCCCTGGCATCCTACAGGGGGGGGCAGAGGGGGGCAAAATTTCTTCTTTTATTTCATTTATTTTTAAAAATGATATATTTTTACTTTTGAAAAATAAAATCTTCTAAATTAAAATAATTAAAAGAGTAAAAATTCATTTTTTTTTTTCAAATTTTTTCCAAAAATTTTTGATAAAATCACTAGCAAATTTTTTAAAATTTTAATTTTATTAAAATTGTGATTTTATTTAAAATTTTTAAAGTTGTATAGTAGATTTGTTTTTGATTTATACTATTTGAATATATTAAATTATTTTAATTTTCTAAAAAAAAAATTTTTGCCCCCCCCTGATTCAAATTCGTTCCGGCGCCCCTGTATATAATATATTCTAAAGAATGATTGGTGATTATATCCCTTGGAAAAAACGCTCCAGTCAGACATAGAGCAATTCTTTGTAAATTTATTATTGGCTTCCCATTCCGGGGTATAGCACTGCTTGGTGTTGCTTAATATAGGTGATCTTAATTCCAACTAGACTAAGAACATTTTCATTATTTGGTTAAATATCAGATATAATTACAAATCATCATATCATCTTACATCTAGCGATCAATATTCTGAACTGAAATCAGAACCAAGCTGGCCGTTGCACCACAGTTTATTTGTAATTAACAGTTTACTCGAAAACAAGTATTTTTATTTAATAAAAATAACTGACAAGTAAGTTTTAACTCTAACACTAAATAATTAGTTTCAATGATTTAGTAAAAATTAATTAATTTTTAATAGTTTTTGTAATTTCTCATTAAATATTTACCAAATTCATATATCCGAAAAAATAAGGATGTACCGCCGGGAGTCGAACCACGGATCCACAGAGCATGGATCCACTGAGCGCAAATCGGTGGATCCGTGGTTCGACTCCCGGCGGCACATCCTTATTTTTTCGGATATATGAATTTGTAAATATTTAATTGTATAAATTTCGCGGCTCACGTACGCGATATCTATAATATCTTAAATATTATATATAATTTCTTATTTATTAAGTAATTTCTCATATATACAAAATGTTACAACTAGAGCCTACGGTTGACTGTTTAAATCTAATAATAGACCTTTTATCAATTTTATTTTCAATATTTACAAATTCTTGTCAACTTTTTTTTTATTCAAATATTGAATTTGAATTAATCGCTCATATATCTGTTTGGTCGTAAAAGTGAGCAAAATAATTTTATAGAGGCATATTTTCAAAATGGATAATTAGTAAAAGCCAATTTCTTGTTTTAATCTTTAGTCTACTTTACTAGGGAGGAATTAATTATTTTAAAACACGATTAAAATGGCTTTATATTAAAGGAATCAACGATAAAAACCCTTTGGTTGATTACGAATAAACTTAAATTAATCGCCGCCTATCATAAAAAAACGCTATTTGATTAGATTTAACTTAATAGATTGGCACTTATTTTAAAATCAGCTTGGGCTGGAAACACCTTCGGCATAAAAACCCAAAAAACCATAAACATAAAAAAAAATACAGTAAAATGATATAAAATAAAAATATAAAAATTATAATTACTAAAAAAAAAAAAATAATAGCTATTTAATATTTTGATCAAGTAAAACATTTACTGAGAGTAAAAAAAAAGTTTTCAGAGTAATATTTAATATAAATGAGGCATAATAGTAAAAATCTTTTTTTAAAGAACTGATAGGCCTATTCTGAATTTAATTCTTTAATTGTTTAATAAGATTTTAAAAGAGCTCTAAATCAAAATCCAAGTTTAATGCCAATGGGTCAAGCGCCAGGCCATCAATTAACAACAACAGCCCTGAAATATTAAGTTATGAGCATTTGAGTGGATTTCGGTTTAAATGGCTGACTGACTCCCTTTAAATGGCCTCGTTTGTTTTCATTTTATACATTTTGCATAATAATTTTCTACTCTCTATATAATAATATAAATATTATGAAGATTTTAATAAACGTATTTGCATAAAAACTCAAACGATAGGAATCAAGTGAGAAACATTAAAGCATTTAAATAGTCAGTCAGTATTTTCTAAACAACAACAACAACAAACAAAGTTTGAAAACAATTTTAAAATTGCTCTCAATTATGCTACGATAAAATCCTAAAAGATTTTTTCCCAAGTATATAAATATGTAACAATAAAATTCAGCACAAATAAAAGGCAAATTTCAATAAATCTTTGTTTCAAGATGTCCTGGAATCTAAGGGGCATGAAAGTGAGGCACAAATTATACTTCTGGCTCCATTACTAGGCCACGGATTTTCTCCATTAGAACGAATATTTATAAAGGAACGGATCAATAAAGTTGTACATTTTTCGAAATTTTCTATATAATTAAATTTTACAAAATTTAGCCTATTTTAATAATAGGCGATGGCTGATGGAATTTGTCGAATAATATGATGATGAATACACATTCAGAATGAAGAGAAACAAAAATTTTTTCAATCAACGTTTCGGTCTCTCGTTGAGACCCACTTCACTCCATAAAAAACAGACTTTGAAAATAGTTCTTTTCGGTCCGAAACAAAAGGTTGGCCAAAATTAAGTTTTTCTAAAATTAAAGAAAAATCTACAATTTTTCTTTAGCATCCAAGCCTACACCAGCTTACACTTGACAAGTAAATTCGAGAAAATTCTGTGTTATTTAATAACTAAAAAATCTTGCATGCACTTACCTCTTTATAACTATTTCAAACTCCTGTCGACGATCTAATTTTTAAGGACTTGGAGAGTTTTTTATTGTGCCTGTGTGCGCAAGTTTGCTAAAAATAAAAATAAAATCTTACTTGGTTATAAGTTTCAAACATTTATTAAATATTTACCATTTTTTAACATTTTATATGCCATCATCAGAAGTGTTTTAACAATTAAAGTTCAGTTTTAAATCGCTTCTGATGATGACAGATGAGTGCCGAAATGTTAAATTTTTAATAAATCTTTGAAACTTGTGAGAATCTTGGTTTGTTGAAAAATATAATACTGCGTGTGCGAGCAAAATGTTCGGCCATTGAGCAAAAACCCTCAATGGCAAAACATTTTGTTTAATGATGTCTAATCACGCTCAATTGTGTTTTGCCTCCTTAGTGTGCGTTGATAGAAAAGTATTGACAAAACACTTATTAGGCTAGATTAGTCAAAAACGTTTTGTCTAAGGGCGTTTTTGCTCAATTGGTTCAGCCTAACTCTTCTTTCTATTCCTCTAACAAAAATATGATTTCTCCATTAGGTTCAGAGAGCAAGTGACGATCTTTGATGGTCTCTAGTCGCCTTTGTATTTGTATAGGAATTGCACCTTTAGACTGGACGCACACTGAAACGCTCTTCGACAAAACGTTTTTAACGAATGCTGTTGAAAATATTATTATTAATATTCAACTTATTATATGGTTTAACGCACACTGATCAAGCAAAACCAAAAAACACAATTGAGCATGATTAGACATCATCGAACAAAATGTTTTGTCTAAGAACGTTTTTCCTCAATCAGTGTACGTTGGCATTGAGCAAAACCTTTTGTTTAAAAGCTTTTTTGTTCTATTGGTGTGTGCTCAAGCCATAGAGGGAATCCTACTGAAAAATGTCGACTGGAATCCCTCTTCATTCGCTTAATCATCCCCTAATTGTGATGAAAAGTTGAGTCTTATTTTAGAAATGATTTCATATTTTGTTTTATGGCTGCTGAAAGAGAAATTATTTGCACGATTCAAGTTTTGTTTTTTATTAAATTTGCTTGTTGGGTAGTTTTAAGGTTCTCTTTTCACTTAGAGAATTAATAATAATTCGTAATTGGAAAGTAATATTTATATAAGCCTAAATAATTAATCGCAAATGTCCATTCCAAATTTCTCTCTATTGATATAATTCTTAGTATTGTAGAAATAATAACACTAACGATTCATCTGCTCCATTATTTAATTAAAATAGATATTCAATCAGCGTTAGTGAGAGAATGATTAATTAGAGAAACAGTAGAAACAGAATTTAACTAAATACGTTGTAAAGTAATTGATTAAAATGAAATAAATGTGATTTTATTTTTTTTTCTAAAGTTAAAGTTGAAATCGAATTAATAACAGAAAAAAGCGCTTCCATTAAACGTTATTATTGACAAATGAAGTTTGTTCTGCCACTTGTTTTCAACCTCAAAAAGATTTCTCTTTCCACGGGGAGAGGAAGACCAATATCTCTCTCTTTAGTTGCCATAGAAACGCCGCCGTCCTCCATTCAGACGAAATGACAAGTTGCACCATCGCAACCCTTAATTTACCTTTCATTATAAATTGCGGGCGGATCAAAAAAAAAAAAAAAAATATTCCAATCGAATGATGTGGCGGCTTAATTTGTTGTTTGTCAAACTGTGGCAAGTGTCTCCTTAAATCTTTGAGAGCCTGAAAAGTTGTCCTGCCTACGTGGCGTGCCTTCAGCCCATTTTCTCATTTTCAACTCCCCCGACCACAACTCTCTCTCTCTTTCTATCTCTCTCTCTCTCAAACTTGGAGCTGACTTTTCACTACGAGTTTGAAAATCGTTTGCGTCAACTATATGGTTGAACCCAATCATACCGACTTTAAAAGTCTAATTTCCTCAAGAAAAAACACATCGAAAAATGTAAGTGGCTCTGTGTGTGTGAGAGACGAAGGTTTGTTCTACTTCTACTAACTTTTCTCGTTCCCCAGGAGATTTCTTCTTCTTTTTTGCTAAATTTTAGTTTTTTTTTTTTTAAGCACTCGTTTTTATGTATGAATGCTCATTTCAAAGAAACGAAAACTGTTTAGTGTTAACAAATTCTTTTTTCGTTGGATGTCCATCTAGTTTTCGATGCCAATTGTTTTCTCCGTCCTTGTCGACTGTCGACCCTTGTCTCCGTTCTCCGGTTGATCGATTGCCAAATTCCCAACGAAATAAATAAATAATTCGCACCAGAATCCTCTCTGCTTGTTGGATACAAGAAGAAGGATTCTGCCCTTATCACCTTGTTACTCAGCACACATTCACATTTCAATACAATATATCTCTATTAAACAAAAAAGAAATGATATATTCAGAATTAGCTATTAAATGAATTTTAAAAAATACGTTAGGGAATATAAATGGGTATATTTCCCTCGTTCTGAGGGAATTGCTCTTTAATTTATTGCCGTTTAAATCTCCCCCAAATAATCGAAAGTGTGAGAACGGTGAGTTTATTTAACTTTCGCGTTAGAAGTGTTTGCATTTTGATTTGCCTTTGTTTAGAATATACTATTAGTTGTATATAAATTACAAATCGATTCTCTTTATTTTATAAATAGTAATTGGAGTTTTATTTAAATATTTACGTTATGAATTTCTTACGAGTCGGATGTGTGTCAACCACGGGCAACTGCCCCCCGTGGAAACATTGTCTGGAATTAATTTAATTAATTCCAATGGACCGGCCAAAGTGTCACTGATTTAAATACGACCAGACACTTGGGTGTTTAATGGCGCGGAATGACTCGGCCAATCGATTCCAAAGGGCAAATCCTTCTTCCCTTCGGATGTGCCTTCACTAGCAGGAACAACCACATACAGACAAATCTATATTCAATATAGAATAGGTGCATGTATATGTAAATATAAGGTGGGTGGGTGGAGGGGTGGTGGCTGCCACTCGGCATACATGCATCTTAACGACCTGTTGCGTGGATTGCTGCCTTTGTGCTTTTTGCATCACGATGTTATTCAATTTAATATATTCTCTGGACCAGTAATATTCTTAATCAAATGCTGATAATAACTCACCTACATTAAAATATAATGAAATTATGAAACTTATATAAGAGTAAGTTGATTAAAACGTGCTTTGTGGGATTTGCCCTTTTGGGAAATATCATAAAATAGTTGAAGTAGGCCTACAACTAATTTTTTTTTTTTTTTAAACATTAGAAGAGGAGCCTGCAAGTTAGGCAACCAAACATGCCAACTTTCACTTCGTTAATAAATAAAAATAAAGCAAAGAGCAGGCAGGCATTTAATCTTATATCTTGGATGTTAATAAAATAAAAATTGAAGAAGAAAATAGGTACTTATTTAGAAAAATCTGAAGTGACTAGCAGCACAGCACACAACTTTCTCTTATTATTTGAATTTGCAATGTGCTGATATCGGATTTTTTGTTCCGACATATGATTAATTATACATCAGAATACAAGAGGTGAAATACAGAGATGTTTTTGGGGGGTGCAGAAGGGCATTTATCCCTCCCCCCCCCATAAGGTTTTGGAAGAAAAAATTATACGAGTTAGAAGATGGTATAGATAAAAATATAGAGGTATATATATATATAAATTAAGTACAGGAAGTAAAAAAAATTTTGCCTCCCATCCCCCAAGCAAAAACTGAAATGACGTCAGTAAATTTAATTATTTTATTTTATTCAATATCGTCCAGACTTTGGTATTTAAATTAAGTATAAAATTTGAGTATCAAAATACCTCGTTGCTTTAAGGAGGTTCAGGAGCGACGTCTAAACGTACTTAAAAAAAAAAACTAGACTATTATAAGAAATTTTTCAATGCGGATTTTTTTTAATGAATTAAATTCATAAGAGATTATTGGGACATCGAGCTATAATATTTTAAAAAATTTTTAATTATTAAAAAATTATCGTAATTAATTTTTTTGTTGCCCACGGGGCGTGGTGTAGAGGTTAGCGTGCTAACCTCATATACCAAACGTCGCGGGTTCGGACCCCAGGCAGTCCGATGATTTTATTTAAGCCATCTGGATACCAGATGGCTTAAATAAAAATGCCTGGACCCTAATATATATAAATTCATAAATAACGGTTATCATAAATTTCTTATATGGCCTGAGCTGCCGAAAAGACAGTGTGAATGTGTGTGTGAGTGTGAGTGTGAATGAGGAAAAAGTGTGAATGTTTAAAAAAAAAAAAAAAAAAAATTTTTTTGTTATCAAGCAAATACAAAAAAACAATATGTCCCAATAATCTTTAATTTTTTTTTAAATTTAAAAATGAATTTATTGTTATTATTAATCACATATTAATTAAGAAATTTTTAAAATAAGCTTAGATGATTTATTTAAAAATCAACTGTCAAATTAGTTCAGCATTCTTCCAATAGATGGCAGGCTAGTCTAACAGCCGATATAGTATTACCCTATATCTGGCCTATATTTATGCATTTATAAAAGATACATAAAATATAATAACATTTATAAAGTATTTATTGTTAAAAGATCAATGAAAATCAACCAAATGCATTAAATATTATTAGCTACCATTCTGACATCTCTTGGAAAATTTTTGAATTACTTGATTTTTGGGCATACTTTTTATGACACACAACGCCATCTTATCGGAAAAAAACATGCGTAACACCTTCGCTCCCGTTCCTCCTTAAAGACATTCAAATTGCCGACTTTTATTTTTCCACCTCTGACTGCCACCTCGTTTTACTTTTTCTTTCTACATATTAAATCAACAAACAAGCACTAAACTAATTTTATTATTTTAATTAATCAAATATTTTTTTTTGAACGAAAAATCTATCTCAGATTTAAAAAAAAAATTAAGGCGATTGATCATTCGATGGGAAGAGAGAGAGAGAGAGTATTAAGTAAAAGAGAAGAGGTTTTGTCTTGGCAAAAGCGATTTCAAGAATAATAGACAGGCGTTAAAAATGATAAACGATTCAGCCGTCACCTTCAAGTAGTGATTTAAATAAGGAGAAAAATGATCAGGATTGATACTGCATAAATTAGGCTAGAGCATTTGAACATGAATGGAGTTGAGTAACTACTTCCTTTTAAAAGTGATATTTATGGTTCAACATGTGGTTTTTTATTAATCTCTAAAAAAAAAATTGAAAAAAAATGTATTAATTCAAAAGGCAGAAAACCAAGAGATCAACTAAACGTTGCGGACATTAATCATTTGATTAATCTTAAATAATTATAATTCAAAGGACCGTGGGCCAAAAAATAAATACTTTTACGTATTTTCCGTTTGTTTGTAAATATTTTGACCCCCGTGATATACTTTACTGATCTACAAAATTGTTTGAAGCACACTTTAGTCTTTTTTTTTTTTTTTTTTTTTTTAAACATTCACACTTTTTTCTCATTCACACTCACATTCACACACTCATTCACACAGTCTTCTCGGCAACTTAGGCCATTTAAGACTTTAAACGATATCCGTTAATGAGTATTATACATATTGGGGTCCAGGCATTTTTATTTAAGTCATTTGGTATCCAAATGCCTTAAATAAAATTATCGGACTGCCTGGGGTCCGAACCCGCGACGTTCGGTATAGAAGGTAGACACGCTACCAACTACTCCAAGCCCCGTGGGCCACTTTAGTCTTGTACTTCATAGGAAAAAAATGGTTGCCATGGTAACAAAATATAAATATTTCCTCATGTTTATAAATTTTCCATCTTGAATTTTAATGTTGGTGGAAACTAAATATATGTCGACACAAAAAATGGTGTAACAAGCCCATAAAACAACTTTCTCTTACCTAAATCAATAGAAAGTTGTGTGCTGTGCGACCAGTCACACGAGATTTTTTATTTTGTTTAGGAACCTACCGAATATTCGGTTTCGGCCAAAAATTCTGGTTTCAGTCGTGGTTTCTGTTTCGGCCAAAAATCAGCCGAAACCTAAGTTTGAAAAGATGGGATGAGACTCGTACGCAAAAAAAGTCAAATGATTTCCACGGGAGGGAGAAAAATTTTCGGGGGAAAGGTAAAATGATATGAATTTTGTATAGGTAAAACAAGTTTCGGTATTGGCCGAAACTAAGATTGAGGCCGGAATTCGGTTTCGGTTTCGGCTGAAAATCTTGTTTCGGTCGGACCCTAATTTTGTTGTCGAACTCAAGTCAGGCACTTGCTTTGTGATATATGTTTGCACAATTCAAATCAACATTTCCATTTCTATTGTCTTTTGTGTCTCTCTTGTCGGGCAGTTGAACTGATGTTTAATGAGTATATCCGCGGTGGTGGGGGGGGGGGGCAGCCTTTGAAACTTTAGTAATGAAGGAAGGATATAAATAATATAAAAAATAAACACCTACGCCACAAGATTGTCATAAAAAATAAAATAAATAAACTTGAGTCGAACACGCTACTCCATTATTGAAATTTCATTAGAGTTTCTATTGGTTTAGTTTGAGAAGCTTGAAGACATCCTATATCTTACAGATGAGATGTAGGCTATATATTTTATTTTAATCACTCGAATACATTTCTCTTTGCATCATCACACTTCCAATTATTCTTACTCCCCTTACCCCCCACCTGGATACGCCCATGGTTTCAAAAATGCTTCTGCTACACACAATTATAGAATAAACCAAAATTACATTAGGATTATACTTATTTAATGTCAATCAACCGAAACTAACATAAAATAAAACTAACTAAAGTTCGGACATGGGTTTTTTTTTTTTTTTTTTAGGAATTTCGATATTAGGAATAATCAAGGAAGGGATTTGAAATTTGATCTGGAAAGAAAAAAAAAATCAAATTTGATTAGATTTCTTCTTTTCCCTTAAAATGGAATACTAATGTCATATACACACGTTACCTACTGCTGAGACTATTTGACTTTACAAATTTAATGTGAACATTTGAAATAATTAAGGCTTTTGACAGTCGTTCAACAGTCTTGTTTCTCGGAGGGCATCTATTCCCATTTTCAGCACTATGTAATTAGCCCCCCCCCTTCGATATACAGAATACTGTATATTACTTAGGATCAATTAATTTAGAAGTTTTTACTTGGATCGTGCGGTCTTAACACTTGTTCGTTTCGTCCTTTTCTACTGCTATTAAAGGGTAGTGAAATTTCAAAAAGACATTTTTTTAATTTTTTCAAGTGAAAAAAATATATATACTTACTTTTATTTTACTAAAAAAAAAATTAAATAATGTCAATTGTTATTTTAACCCCAAGAGGTTATGTATATTTTTAAATTATTCACAAATTTATCCGTATTTTAACTCAAAAAAAAAAAAAAAAACAATTTTAAAAATTGAAATGAAAGAAAAAGTTGCTGCTCATTGACATGTGTCACTGAGAGAAATGTTTGAGATGTCTACATATCATCCCAAAATCCTTCCTTCTCTTTCTCGCTCTCCTTTAGCGGTTTTCTCTCTCTCTTCATGCTGCTGCTTGTTTAATATTTGAACATTTACTCTCGTACTCTCGTTTTTTTTTTTTTTGTTTATTAAATGTCCTTGTTTAAATTTAATTATGCTAACTTAAATAAGAGAAGGAGGAAAGGGGTGAGGGGGGGGGGGGTTCTCGTCTACGTATAAGATTAAAAAGTAAAGAATGAATTTTTTTTTCCTTGTTGGATCATTTTTTCTTGTTAAAGTGCATTTTATGTTGATTCATGTAGAGAATACTTGTCTTAAGAGCCCCATGCGATTCTTATCAGACATGGCTTATCTTAATGAGGACTCAGCGATCTTAAAAGAAAAAAAAGCATTTTGTCTCTTGCTTAAAACCGTTAATTTTGGAGATATTTGTCCTCGTTATATCTAATTACTTTAAAAAAATGTCTTTAAGATATCCTATTTAATCTCCGTGGGTTGTTTTTTTTTCACTTAAAAATTATATATAGGCCTTTTGGGTTTAAACTTGACCTGAAGGACATTATTTTTCTTTTGACTTTATTAATTTTATTAAAATAATTAGGTTCGGATGACCCAGGCAGTCCGATGATTTTATTTAAGATATTGAGATTTAGAGGGTTGTTTACGGGGTCGCAGCCTTGCTGGTTCCCAGGTCAATTTACTGAATGGCTCAGAAGCGCGGATTGGTCTCTGAGAGCTGGAGGAGGGTTTGTTGTGTGTAATTGTGTCTGTGTTCTGTTTGGGTTGACTACGGGGCCTCAATCTGCCTACTCCCCAGTCGGTGTTGGTGGTGTGTTTAGTAGATGTCCCAGAGGTTTGGGTTTGTCTCTGAGAACTAGAGAGGTTGGTTTTGTGTAATCGGGTTTGTGTTTGTTTTGGATTGACTTTGGGGCCTCAATCTGCCTACTCCCCAATTCGGGGTGTTAGCTCTTGGTTTGCCTCGGGGTATCAACCTGCCTACCCCCCAAGCCAAGAGCAACTGACAATACCATAAATATTAAAACGAGTTTTATTTTGGTCTACGAACATTTCGATGTTAACACATCATCATCAGAACCCGTTTTGTAATAAGTTTCTGATGATGATGTGTTAACAACGAAATACACATAAATGAAATTAAAACTCTTTTTAAATTAAACATTGTGTGTTTACTTTTAACTACTGTTAAATTATGTTAATTTAATAATGTTTTAACCTTCTTTGGCTCATTAATTTAAAATTTAAGTCAGAGAGGGAGATTTGAAAATTTCCAAACAGTCAGCAAGAACAAATTTGATGCATTTGCTCGCCAAAGGCGAGCAAGGGGGTCCAGGGCCTAGCCCCCGGCCAGTGGTAAGCCCGCCGAAGGCGGCACTGGTATAAAATAAATTGAAACTCATCAAACATAACAACAACAAAACCCAAAAGCTTTATTTTTATTTTGTATTTTTTTTTTTTGACTGATCGTGATTTTTGATGTTGATAAAATAGCCTACTCTGGGCTCAAAATTGATGGGAATCTAGATCTCAGGGATAGAAGGTCTATATCCTAGTACGCTATATTTCTTATCTTATTTTAATATTATTGAGAAATTGTATCCTTATAAGACAATTAGATTCTATACTCTTTAACTCAAACCAAGTTAAATGTTAACTTTGAAGTGGCCTAAGGCTTTGCAAGTTTGCTTAAGACTCATCCTTCAGAGAACAATAGTTAAGCAGGGGGTGAGATGAACAAACAATTTGACATTTGACTTAACACATTAATAAATTCAAAATTATTATTTCAAAAAAAACTTCACCCTCTCCCCTATTGTGATTTTTTTTCCGAATTATAAAAATACATAGATAAAATGTTTATGCTTCCGATTGAATCTATTTAAAAGCGAGCCAACATGAACCATAAATAAATACAAAACATCCACTGATGACCATTAAACGAATGTCATTTCATTCGGCATGTGGTGTGTACACAACGCACTAAACGAATTCTAGTCTCTCTCACTCGCTTCGTTTGCTTAACAAATATAATAGTAGAAATGTGTGCGTGTGTTGGTATCTGTTTTGACGCGTCGACACACTCGTTTATATATTTGGATGTTTACTAGGGAATGAAAAGGGGGATTGGATGGATTTGTGAAACGATGAACGTTCACCAAAACATCGTTACTCCACACACAAGAAGGAAGACCGTATGGGGGTTGTCAAGGGTTGCCAGGGTTCAGGGTTAAGGGGTTGCCAAACGGTTTTAGGATCATCCCTTCAAACCTGCTGCTGCTGGTCCATCAAAAACACTCGAAAGAGCATTCGATATTTATTTATCTATCCCGGGTTTTTGTTGTTGTTATTGTTGTTGTTGTTGTCCTCGTCATCCCACCTATCAATAACGTTAGATTATACAAATAAATATTTGGTTGGAATAGCCAAACATCATGAAGGCATTTTTTTTTTAATATGATATTTTGTGTTTTTAATAATAACACTGCTATTTATGAGCGTGCGGTAAAATGTTTGTGCTATCAATGTTTATTCATAGAATGAGTATTAAATGATTAGTAGAAATTTTAAAATTATTATTTATTTATTTTAAAATAGAAAAAAAAACTTTTACTATTCTAGTATAATGAGTATAGAATTTGAACTTTTTCATCCACAATTTCTTTCTTTATACATCCCTCTTCATTTTAGACCGATTTACTTCAAGTTTTATTACCATACACAATGCAATAAAAAATCATATAATATACAGTAAAAACTGAAAAAATATGAAATTTGTTGTATAAAAAAATGTATAATAAGTAGCAATCTGATTTTCAGGCATCATAGTGAGAAAATATCGAAATTATTAAGTACTGGTATACTGGTAGTTGTAAAAAAATTTTTATACCAAAATACAATATCCTAGGTATTTACATTAGTAAAGAAATAAAATAAAAAAGTTGTTTGGCATCTTTAATCTTTAAAAATTTCCACAAGAATATTTTATCACTATTATTACTATTGTTGCTATCAGGGGCGTATATAGAAATTTTTTCGGGGGGGGGGGGGCGGACTCAAAAATTTTTCTGAGGAAAATTTTTTTTTAAGAAACTCTACTTTTTTTCACACGAAATTTTTTGAGGAACATTTTTTCTATTGCGGAACCAAAGTTGTCCATCCTGCGGAAAAATTTGTTGCGCTGATGTCTGTATATCCCTATATATGTATATGTGTTTGGGAAATTTCGGGGGGGGGGGGCCCCTCGGCCCCATAAATACCCCCTGGTTGCTATTACTATTATCACTATTATTATTATTATTATTCCTAAAAACAACGCATAATAAAGATAGGAATTTTGAATAGAAAGGATTACAAACTACAGTTCCTCTCCCCTTCAAAGCATTAGATATTTTAGTATAATTTGAGAGTGATCCCCTCAAAGATTCTTTGTTCAGAGTATGAGATAGATATTATTGGAGGGACTTGAGTCTAAATCCGAAATGGAATCCAAATCTTTTGAAGAAAACTTTTTTTACACTTATTAGGAATAAACTTTTGTTAATTTTCCTTTAAATAATTTTTTTTTAAATTTTGAATAAATCCAAAATTTGTTGATAGGAAAAAGTTTTTTAAAAATAAGGGGGAATAGGAGGGGCATCTGAATTTGTACTCTATCTCAAAATTAGATATTTTAAGGAATTTTTTGATATTTTTACATTTCTCGTATCTGAAGTATATAAAGAGAAAGTATTGTAATCATATTGTAAAAATGCGAACAGCTTTGACTTTACTCCCCCTTCAAGGTACTATTTACCTGTATATGCAGAGATTTATTATTTTTTTTTGGAAAGCAGGCATTCCGTAATCACTCACTAATAGATCACACATAGAGAGAAGTGGTAGAGATAGAGTTCAAAAACAGTTCAAAAATCCATTAGCGAGTCATTTTGGTTGCCTATCTTCCAGCAAACTATAACTATAATAGCCCGATCTCTCTTTCAAGTTCACTTTTTGAATGACATTTTATTTATTCAACAAAAATATTTCTCTATTCATTAGAAATTTTATTAACATAAAAAAATCAACTTTAAATATTAATTTAAAAAAATAATAATAATAATACAAGGAGAATAAAATGTCGATAATATCGACTGAACAGTTAGGAAATTTATTTTATTGCTTTAATAAATGGAAATTAGTTAAGAATAAAATGCAAATGTGTGTGAGAGGGTGGGTGGAGGAGGGGGGGGGGCTTATTCGCTTTTTTCCCTTTGCTTGCCAGTTGCAAATAAAATCTTAGAGACTTCCCTAATGAAAATAATTAATTTTTATTATTTAATTATATCCACTTTTGAAGAAATATTATTTTTATCTAAGAACAATATTATTAAAGTAAGCCCCCCGAAAATTAATCCATTTAAATTCTTGTTTGAAAGTTTTTATTTACTAAAAATATGGTGTGAAGATAAACAAATGGAGGGAAATTAGGAGAATTAAATTAAAGATAAATCATATTTATTAATGTTTCTTCAATTATCTTAGAATACAATGAAATAATCGGAGAAGAAAATGAAAGACATTTAATTATTTTCGGTGTAATGAAAATAATAATCTTAAAGAGATTTTCATAATATAAATGAATATTATGCCCTAAAAGGGTGTTTTTGAATTTCAAATAAAACTTTTATCTTTGTATATTTATTAGCAATTTTTATAGAGGTGGTGTGTTTGGGGTTTATGATATCCATTGATTGCTAAAATTTCCTCTCTTTTTTACGATCTCTGAAATTTACATTATTATCCAGAACTACAGTATATAATTATTATTGAAATTATAAGAGCCCCCCCCCCTTGTGGTCGAAAGAGCAATGATAGTGACAATGTCAATACTTATAATGTCATAAAGTCTATTTATTGAGATAAATGGTATAAATAAATCTATAAACATGTGTTCACATATATTGCAATTAGTTAAATATTTTTCGAGATCTATATATTTGAATAAGATAATAGTATTCAAAATACCTCGATTCAGACTTAATCAGTCATAGATAGATTTAACAAGACTGTGAGTGTTGATTATTGGTGAGGCCAAACATCCCATGGCCCCCGGAAATCGAACCCAGGATCTCTAGCCTTTCCGGGGAATAGGCGTGCTGTCCATTGCACCAGGCCACCAAAAGCGGCGGACAAGTAATACATTTTTATTTAAAGTTTTCCACTTTGTTAGTGACTTGCACGACTAACTGCATATAAGGGGAAGTGAATTTCATACTCTACCTAATATTTAATATAATATTTTAACACTCTAGTTAAAAAACGTTAGATTTAAACTCTCGGCAGTAGACTCTACTACTGTCGAGATTTTAAGTCTAACGTTTTTTCAAAGTAGGAAAAAATCGATTAAATACAAAATTTCGCTTCCAAATTAAGAAAAATTAACTTAGAAAAAATGATTTGCAAAAGTAGCTTACTTTAAAAATATATTTTTGTTTTCATAATTAAGCAAAACTACTTATTAAATTCTATTTCAAAAATTGAATATCTAGAATATTTGAAATCGGACTAATCGATCAACTCTTGTACTAATTCGAAACCAAACCAGGGGAAGGGAGTTTGGAAGTAAAATCCCCCCCCCTCCTCGACATCGAATTTTTGACATGAATCCATTTTTTTAACCTCCAATTTTTTTGAAATTATTGTTTGTTTTTTTTTGTAAAAGTTTGCTGGCCACATCTTTTTTTAAATTGAAATGAAATGACCGCTCTAGTCATAAATTATAGCTATCACCGTGATTAAATTTTTTTAAAGTATTAATTAATTAAATTCCCTTGAAGTAGCTACTCTTATTTTTTTAAACTCGTAATATCATCATCAAAACCACTCGAAATGTTATCTTAATTAGTCGTTATATTTATACTTTTAATTTTTCCATATTTAATTAATTTGACAGGTGTGTAACGTAACATATTTACTCTTAAAGGTGCAGCAGCCATTGACTCTTATTTTCTTTTTATTTTTGCACACTTTGCTAACTTTTTGAAGTCCAAACAAAAAAAAAAAAAAAACATCCAATTAGAAATTCGCCTGAATCTTATTATTTATACTTGAATACTTATGAGGATGAGTGAAGAGGAGATATTAATTAATTTTGCTCTCTCTCTATTTCTCCTTCTATTCGTTCTCTAGAAGGGGTTATTAATAAAAAAAATTCTAAAAATTAAATTTAGGCACTTAAATATCATGTAAAGATATTATTTTTCTTTAATACCCTCTAATTATTAAGTGATTTGGACTAAATAGTCCAAGAAAAATAGGTCAAATAATGAATGCCTTTACGTGGTTAAATTTCCCGAAGAGTTGTAATTTGGCTCAAATGTTCCTTTAGGGATTGTAAACAACATCCTAAAAGTCACCGTAATACGGGTGAGTTCAAGCAGATGGGGGTTAAAGGATATTTTTTCTGCTATTTGCATAGAGGAGGGGTGAAAAGAGGCAAATTTTCAAATTTGCAAAAAACAGTCTGACATCTGCGTAAATAACACCCCCGCAGATTCCGCAGTGCAGGGGGGCGCAGCAGGTCAAGGGGCGCATAAAAAATATATAAAGGAATTTAAAAAATAAAAGGTAGACATTATCATTAAAATAAATTTGATAATGAGGAATATTTCATTAAGATATCTTAATCGACGGAGAAATTTGTGGCGCCAAATTTGGGTCCATTTCTCTTGATAACTGAAATTGCTTTCCAAGTGAATTCATATACCCGAATGCAGTGCTGTGGTCTAGTGGTAAGGGCACATCGAGTACAAATTTGAGGATCCGTGGTTCAACTCCCGGTGGCACACCCTTATTTTTTCGGGTATATGAATTAATAAAAATTTAATTATACTTAATAAAAATGTTCCATAAATAATCAACGTGAAAGACACAGACCAAGTATTATAGTGGCTGTTCGGCTCTAGAGGGCGCCAGAATTTGGAAGTAGCATTTTGACTGTAAGGAGAGTTGTGTTATTATGGAATGAATAAAATTTTGTATAATTGTGGTACTTGTTTGATATTGCAAAGAATGTCCTATACTTAAATTAATTACATATAAATATACAAGGAAGGAAGCAGGAGCAGCCAAAAATTAAAGCCTCCGATTTTATTACAATTAACGAGACGTTTCGAGAAAACTTTATTTTCTCATCATCAGTCTATTAAATTGTATCTGTCCCGGAGTTCTCACTGAACAAGTCAATGAATAACATGCCCATAAAGAAAATACATAATAAATGTATTGTGCCCTTTTAACAACTCCGGGACAAATACAATTTGAAAGACTGATGATGAGGAAATAAAGTTTTCTCGAAACGTCTCGTTAATTGTAATAAAATCGGAGGCTTTAATTTTTGGCTGCTCCTGCCTCCTTCCTTGTATATAAATCATCAGCCACGTACTTCATTGGTTAATTACTTATAAGACCGTGGGATTGTTAACGGATGGAAAGGGGTCATCGAGGCCGACAAGTCGCGACTTCGTTTTTTTTTCTTTTGTTGAGGGGGTGACATTCTTGTACCTGTAGAGAGGCGCCAATCAATGTAGTTTCGCCACTGGTCTTTGGCGCCCCCTCCCCAGCTCATCCAACACCGATTTTTTTTTTAATATGTTATCCATGCCTAAAGGAACAGCCAAGTGCAATTGGCTTTGGGCAATTTTTCCATGCAAAATTATAATTTTTCTCTTCATTATAGATAAATAAAATAAATAAATAAATTTATTAACGATCAGCTTAGGGACACCAGTGGATTTTGGCTAGAAATGTTGAGAAAAATCGAAAGTTTTTCATTGTCCTAATATATCAAAGGCACGAAAATTATTTGAAATATTTGTAAATGTGAATATCGCAGGGTGAAAGTATTAGTAGCGGACTCTGGGGGCATTAGTTGCATTTTTCAAATTTTATATTTTTTTTTTTATTAGAATTATTCAAATATCTTTTATTATAATATTCAGGCATGTTTGAATTTTTTATTAGAACTCGAAGTATTTTAATTTTTTTCAAAAAAGCAATTCACCAATATTTTGTTTAACAGTATTGATTGATTCATTCATTTGATGGCCCTCTTCAGGTCAATTATTAAAATAAATCTCAAAAAAAAAAAAATGTCCATATTTTCGTGTTTATTTTTCTAATTACCTCTGTATGAGGGAGGAGGTATTTATTCCCTTAAAATATTTTTTATTATTTCTTTCTTTGACGAGATCTTTAAAAGGACGGTAATATTGTAAAAAAATCTAATCAAAAATTTATTTTACCAATATTTTGCTCCATGTTATTGTTATTGGTATTCGTTTAGAACTTTTTTTTTTTTTTTTGATAGGATAACGCGTGTTGGACAGATGGATGGAGCCACGAGTTATGACTATTTCCTAGGACGATGTGTGTTCAAGTGGGGAGAGAGATGTCAGCCCCTCGGGGATCGTATCTCGTAACCTGGGGTGGCAATGGGAGTAGTGTGGGTGGGTGTCCTGAGACAGAGGTAAACGCCATGTATGTAACTCCCCCAACCCAAACCAACATCAAATATTCAACGCCTCCCCGGCTGATCTCGCCCGGCCCTTAAGCAATAAGGTATTTTTTATCGTTTCTTGCTCGAGTGCATCTCCGTAGAGAGAGAGAAAGAAAGAAAGAAAATAGAAGGGGATTTGTTTCATATTTTCTTTTTTTTTTTTTTGCTGTTCAATTCTCGGCATCTACTAATTCCTACTGTAAAAAATTGGCTGGTCTCGTACCGTTGCTATAAATTCCAATATCAGTCGACAGTCAACAAATTAAAAGAGGCCGGCGCTACGTCATGCTTAGAGCTGTCCTAGCTCGTTAGCGTTTGTGGTGAAGATCCCTCAAACCCTCTAAAAGGGCGAAAGGGTTGCTTCTAAGGGTGTAGCCTTCCTAAGTGGCTACCCTTAACAACGCAAGTGCTGCCCTCGGTCCATCAAGTGCTCTGTATGCTTATCATCTCTCTCACTTCTATTTTATTATAATAATTACTGAAAATTGCTCTCTAACAAAGACAGTCAGTTTCAAGTAATTTGTCGAGGATTTTCTAAGTTTAGTTCTTTAATGTTTAATTACAAAAGAATTTATTCATAAAAAAACAGGATCAAAAGCCCGCATGGAGCTAACTATCCATCAACTTGTGCGATTTCTATTGTTTATTTTGGTTCATGTCAACTTGTTGCAATTGGGGCAAAAGTTTCGCAACTTTTTTACATTTTTGAAATCTGCTAAAAACAAATTTTTGTTATAATTTCACTAATGTCAGAGTTTGTTTCACAATGACAAACAGACACATACTTTCAAGCTATTATTACTTTGAGAAAAATATTATGATGTTGTCATTAGCAAAAATATAAATTACCGGAGTGAATGTCAGGAGAAAATGAGACAGGTCCTTCCTATTTTTTAGGTGCTTATGTAATTAAGAAATGACGAAGACCATTTCTTTACTATTTATATAGGCTATATATATATACTACGTCGCAACCCCACAGTTAAACCGAAAATCAGATTCTTTTATTATTGATAACAATTGTGAAAGCCTAAACTCCAAGAATTTATATCGTTAAAGTCTATATGGCCTAAATCAATGGAAAAAAAGGGGGGGGGGGGTAGGGGGGGGGTCCCCCCCCCCCCCATTTCTAAAAAAAAAATTTTTTTTAAAAAAAAAAAAAAAAAAAAAATTTATTTTAAAAATTTTAAAATTAAAATAATTAAAAAATAAATTTTTTTTTTTTTTTTTTTGAAAAAAAAAAAAAAAAACAATAAAATAATAAAAAATAAAAAAAAAAAAATGTGATGTGGATGCGACCCCCCCCTTCTCCCCCCCCCCCCCAAAACCCCCTCTCCCCCCCCTCCTCTAAGATGCCGAAAAGACTTAAGAAAAATGGTTCAATGTTTTTCAAAAACTGAAATTTAAAAAAAATTTTGATTATGATTTGGAGACCAGTCTATTTTTTCCTGTACTCTTATAACATCTTCTATAAGGGTGCAAAATTTAATTTCGAAATTCCCAACGGGAAGTTGCCCAAACAAAGCGTGACAGCCAGACAGACAAACACACGTACTTTAGCGAATTACTTACAGTCGACTCTCAATAATTCGAATTTTTCGAAAATTCGAACTCTTCAGCTGTAAACTTCAGTAAATCAAAAAACTCGATATTTTTTTCGTAAGAAGAGGGGGCGAGAAGGTTCGCCCATTACCTTCTTTAAGGCTAGCTCACACTTGGGCGACGACACGCCACAGTTTTTTTTTTTTTTTGCCCCCGAGAAGTTTACATAAATTCCAATAGGAAGGCGCACAACTGGGCGGTGCGATGCGACGCGACGCGTCGCCCGAATGCTTGGAAGGGCATTCAAGTCGCCCAAGTGTGCAAGCTCACAAAACTGTCAGGTCGCGTCGCCCAAGTGTGCGCTAGCCTTTATAATTCGAATTTTTCCAAGTAATGTTTATTCATTTTTCGCCTAATGTTTACCTCCTTTCAGCCCAGCATAACTTCCCAATTCTCTTTAGTTTGCCATGATGAGTGCAAGGCAGAAGTACCTTCATACTGTGTCCGAAAAAAAAATTATCGCGACCGTGTGGAGTGGTTCGCAAAAAAGGATATCGCCAAAACTCTCAATATTCCACCATCAACGCTGTCTACAATTCTGAAGAATAAAGAACAAAATTTTACAAACTCATTAGTACTTAAATCGCAGGTGGCCGTTTTCATTATTTTTACTCTTTTATTTGAGGCTCTATATACTGGTAAAATACATATTCTCAAAAATATAAAAAAACTCTTAATAATTCTAATTTTTTTTCCTACTTCTTGGTAAATCAAACCTCTTGATAATTCAAAAACTCGATAATGGGAATTTTTCTTGTAGTCCCTTGGATTTCGAGTTATCGAGAGTCGACTGTATATACGTAGATTATGAATGGGAATTATTTAAAAAAAAGAGGTTTTTACCCCCCCCCCGCCACCTTCTCGACATGATTTTTAGATTATGGTATAGCATGTAAAAATTATTCAACTTGTAGCCTCTGGGCACATAATAAATACCGATCGAAACAGGTCCAATAATAATGACATTACTTTTTCCGAATGGCATTAATACTGATCAAATGAATGCTGAGAAACTTGATTTTTTGATTTTTACTTGTCAAATGTTTTAATGTTTTTTTTTTTTCATTTGATATAAATTCTTTCCTCTCGACTTAAAGTATATAGAGACGGTTTTACAACTGTCAAGATTACTTAGTAACGGTATAAAATTTTCAAATGGATAATGTACAGGATTACCCGATGTATATGTTCAGACAGTGCAACCCCAAAGAGAGAGAGATCCATCCGTCGTCCTCGACCCCAAATCATTAATTCCTCCGAAGGGGGACCGGAGCCAAAGCCCCTTCATCCAAGACCAACCCGAAGGCAGACAAAATGATTAAATATTTTATTTTTTCGTCGAGTGAATTATTAGCACGCCATTTAGTAAATAAATTACTTTAACCATTTAGTAAATAAATAATGACACTCTTAATATAAGTCATAATTAAATATTTCAAATTAGAACATTTTTATTAAACGCTATCTTATCAGTTTTATGTATTTAATTTTCTTTCTTTTTTTTTATTACAATTAGATAATAATAAAATAAAAACTGGAAGTGATATCATCTTAACGAAATGAAAACAAATTTAAAATTTAATATGAGAAAGGAGTTGGGGTGTGTAATAAAAGGTCCGAGTATAATCACCTGCGAAAACTAACGTAAGACGTTTTAGCGTCGTAAATGAATCAAAATATAATTTAAAATTTAATGGAATTTAAAAATCAACCAACCAAGATTTAAAAATTTCTAATTTTCTCTGATTATAATTAAAAAAAAAAACTTATTAAGTGTATTTTTTAATTTAACTCTTGAGTAGAGAGAGAATGCAAAGAATGTGGGATGCAATAATAAAATAGTTATAAAAAAATTTGTGGTTTTCTAAAGTAACTCAAAAGCTAGTTTTTTTTTTTTTATTTTCCATATTGAAATAAAAAGTTTTTTTTTTTACTCCAAGAATAAATAGATTGCGTCTTTTTTAACGTTAAAAAGTCGACTGTAAAAATAAGTTACCACCCTTGAGATATTTCATAGACAAACTTTTACAAAACAAAAGCAGAAATTCGCATTGGATTCTCATCTCTGTTTATTAAAATGGTAATCTTATGAAGGATATCTACTATTAAATAAAATAATCGAATATTGCAGCCAATAATGAGATTATTAATAATCAGAACTTTTAATTTAGTGACGTTTTGCTAAATCCTCACCCTCCTATCTTCAGGATTAAAACTAAAAATAGCTTTATATAAAGATGTGAAACAAAATTTTAATATTAGCCTATTAATTGCAAGGAGTCGTGGATGAATTATGATTAATAATAAAGAAAAGCCAGCCAAAAGCAAATAAAGAAAAATTTTCTTTTCCTCTTGAATTATTTGATTTAATAATTAATTTAATACAAATGTCGACAGGAGCCTTGTATGAATCAAATAAATTTTATTAATATTGTATTTTGTAGACGAGACAGTCCTATTATTTAAGGCTTTCAGCTTTACTTGTCGAATCCTCGTTGCAGGTGGGTTATTTGTAGATTAAAACCAATAATCAATTTTAATTTTTTTATTTATCTCTTCCTTCACGTCAAGTGGATTGCAAAGTTTCACTTTCAAAATTTTCTCATTTCATTCTCAAGACCTAAAAAATTTACAATTTATGTTCAACAATGTCATATCTTATAACAATCCTTTCACATGTAAATTTATACAATTGTAAAAATAGATGCGAATTCCATTCATAATATGAATTATTCTTATTGTTATATAAATATAAAAATCAGATAATTAAAATTATAAAAACATATATAAAATGCTTTGATTAAAAGAATTTTATATACTAGCTGCGGTTGCCTCCGGCCATATTCTTAATTATGAAAAGAAAATTATTATTATTCGATTCCAATCCAGGGAGGAGAAATCGTAACTTTAATAATTAATAACTCAAAAAGTTATGGGAATTTCGGGATGAAAATAATTTTCCTGTAATCCTGAAAAGGTCCTCTTTATGCATATAAAATTTCATTTCAAAATTCCAACGGGAAGTTGCCTAAATAGAGCGTGCAGACAGACGGATAGACAGACAGACGGACATTAATGAATTATATATATAGATGTTTTTATAATTTTAATTATCTGATTTTTATATTTATATAACAATAAGAATAATTCATATTCCTTATGAATGGAATTTGCATCTATTTTTACAATTGTATAAATTTACATGTAAAAGGATTGTTATAAGATATGACATTGTTGAACATAAATTGTAAATTTTTTAGGTCTTGAGAAGGAAATGAGAAAATTTTGAAAGTGAACCATTGCAATCCACTTGACGTGAAGGAAGAGATAAATAAAAAAATTAAAATTGATTATTTGTTTTAATTTACAAATAACCCACCTGCAACGAGGGTTCGACAAGTAAAGCTGAAAGCCTTAAATAATAAATTTTATTGTTGTTATTTTATTGTTTAATCACATGTGCACTTGCATTGTGTGTATACTTCCCAATTACTGAAGATAGCCAAATAAATTCAGGCCGAAACGTCTTATTCTGGGAGTTTTATTGAATCTTTGAGAATTCCAATTTGGTTGGTATCTCCATCCATAGGCGTAGCCACGGGGGGGGGGGGGTTTGGGGGGTTCAAACCCCCCCCCCCCATTGGACCCAAGCCATGACTAGATATTTAAGCTCTATAATACAAAAATACTTTTTCTCTCTATATATTTCATATATAGGGTAAGAGAAAGTAAAATATAATAATTTTAACTAGCTTAAAAAAAAAAAAAAATTAAATAAAACGCAAAAAATTCGAGAAAATTCAAAATTTTCCCTTGAAAAGAATTGATTTTTGTTATGCTTTATAAAAAATTAAAGCCGCTTAAAATTGATTAAATCTCGCAAATGAAAAATAATAAAAATTATTATATAAATAATTGTTAAAGAAAGCGAAGTCGCTAATAGAGGAAGAAAAAAGAAAACCCTGCTTATCCCATTATAAAACCGAAACATGTCAAAAAATATATAAAATTAATAAAAAGCAAAAAACCACCCGGATTCGATGGCATTCTACCTATATTTTTAAAACAGCTTCCAGGGAAGGCGATACTTTTACTAGCGTATATATTCACTGCAATGTTGCGTTTCAGCCACTTTCCCGCACAATGGAAAAAGCCGAAATAGTGCCTATTCCAAAGCCTGGGAAACTCGCTACAAAAGCAATAAACTATCGCCCAATCAGCTTACTCCCGGTAATGAGTAAACTAGCAGAACGCTTCATATTAGAATGGCTAGAGAAGGAAACAGAGGAGCGCCAACTGTTACCTGCCTTTCAGTTTGGATTTCGGAAAAGGCACTCAACAACCCACCAGATTGTCAGAGTTACCAAATATATCCGCGAACGGCTGCGGCTAAAGAAAGCCACCGGCATGGTCCTCTTGGACATCGCTAAGGCTTTCGACAGCGTCCGTCATTTAAACTTGGTCGTGAAATTACTGGACTATGGAATCCCTAAACAATTGTGTCATCTAATAGCTGAATTCTTATTGAACCGCTCTTTCCGAGTAAGAATCGACAACCAATATTCCGGCTGGCACCCAATACAGGCAGGGGTTCCGCAAGGCGCGCTCACATCCCCATTGCTATACGCCTTATACACAGCGGATATGCCGAAAATGAAATTTGTACAAATTGCCCAGTACGCAGACGACACGGCCTTGTATTATTCGAACAAAAATTTTACCTGCTTGAAACGACGACTAGAAGAAGGGGTCAAGGAAGTCCTGACTTATTACAAAAAATCAAGTCTAAGAATAAATCCAGATAAGTCAGAAGTAATTCTTTTTACAAAAAAAAGAAAATACTTACACACCAGTGTTCAAATAGAAGAAGCAAAATTAAAATGGCTTCCCAAAGTAAAATATTTAGGAGTCATATTAGACAGGCAGGCAAACTGGGCAGCACACTGTCGAATGATACTGGCAAGAGCAAGACAAACGTGCAGGGCAATATGGTCCTTGGTATGTCCTAGCTCGCCTCTGGATGTTGATAAGAAATTACATCTCTATAAGGCAATAGTCAGGCCAGGAATGGCGTATGCTGCTCCTGCCTGGCTGCCGCATATATCGAAGTCGAATCTCCTTCAACTCGAAAGAGTGCAATCTAGGCTATTAAGAGCCATTGCCGACCCACCCCCAGGCATCAACAATGAAATAATCAGAGTGGGCCTTGAAATGGAAACACTAGGAGAACATCTCAACAAAAGCATCCTAAAATTCAAGATGAAAACTCTAGTGAATGAAAACAACCTAATAAATGAACTTTATAGTTAGATAAACATAAGTTTATGTATTTCGCTAGTATATATTTCATCTTTATATTTTATATTATCTTATATTTTTTAATTAAATTGAATGCAAGGTTTTTAAAATTTTCCTTGTCCCAAGCCTAAATGGAAAAAAAAAAAAGAAATAAGTTGAAAAAACGAAGAACCGATAAAATGTATAGCGTGAGGTCGGTTATCAAACAAGTATGTACATTAATGCTCTGAAATGTATTGTAAATGTATATGTATAAAATGAATTTAATAAATAAACTTAAACTTAAACTTAATTTTTCCTTAAAGAGGTCTGAGATAGGAGTCTAATCAAGAGAAACGCATAGAGGGACACCCCGGTATTTTAGGCCCATATAAATAAAATTAAGAGATTTGCATTATTAACTGCCTGATACGAGTTGATTGAAAAATTGCGGAACTTAATTAAGAAAGGGCGGGCCCGAGCCACCTCGAGGGGGATACAGAGGGGGCTAGTCATATATTTCATTAGACGCCTTATACTGCCCCATTAGTCGGGGGGGGTGGGGGGGGGAGAAATAATCCTAAACCCCCCCCATCAAAAATTTCTGGCTACGCCTATGTCTCCATCTCTCCCCTATAATCACTTCACGGCCACAACTTCAGGCAATTAACACTTATAACAGAGGAATCATAAATTTTACTTCCGCGCCAAAAAATGTACGAAGGAAAAATAAAGTCAGATAGGAAATAATGTATTAATATTTCTCAGATTCCTAACTAAATTAAGATATTAATTAATGCCATTTTTTTTATCTCTAATCAACTTTAAAAAAATAAATAAAAAAGTTAAAATTTCTATTTATTTTATTTATTTATTTGATATTAACTTTGGTTGACTTGTCTATTTTATAACCAGGTATATTCATTCTCTTTATTTTTGTTTTATTTATTCATTCCTGTCTTCTCTATAAAGTGCGTTCTTGTCTTTTTATTTATATCATTCTATTTAATATTTATCTTTCTCTTTGTCGATATGCAGAGAGAGAGACAGCTGCTTCGAATCGTTGGGGTGAAGAAGCTGGTCTGAGATTGCAATTCAAAAAAAGGACAGAAAAAAAAAATAAAATTATAGATCTTATCATATATTTTTACTTTCTCTTACCTATGTATATATGTAATATATATATAGAGAGAAAGTATTGGTTTCATGTCAAAAATTCGATGTCGAGATTTTGATGGATATACACGTTTTGAGGTCCCCTGAATCCAAAAAAGTGGTTTTCGCGACATGGTCTGTCTGTCTGTCTGTCTGTCTGTCTGTCTGTCTGTCTGTGTGTGTGTGTGTGTGTGTGTGTGTGTGTCTGTGTGTGTTCAATTTTAAGCATGAAGGAATTGGAGCTAGGAGGCTGAAATTTTATATTTAAGTTAAACACCCCCCGGGACCGACAAAATAAGCTTTTAATCAAAATCGGCCAAAAAGTACTAGTACTTTACTGATGTACTTTTTCAGTTTTTTTCGATTTTCTCAAAATTCGCTCTAACGATTTTGATTAAAATTCAAAAATCAATTATTTTTTAGATGCTCTTTCAAATGTATATTCTCGTTTTGCCCTCAAAATTGTTTGAAGCACACTTTACTCTTGTGCTTCATAGGAAAGATAGGAGAAATAAATGGTTGCCATGGTAACCGAATTTAAATCTTTTTCTTTTTATTAGATTAAAAAATCAATTATTATTTAAACGCCCATTTTTTTTTTTCGGAGAAAACATATCTCTCTCTCTCACAAAACTATCTTCTCTCTTTCTACGCGTTTTAAATTTTTCTACCTTATCTTCGCATTTGGCCAATGTTAATTTCCTATAGGGATTTGTATGTTAATTTCGATTCCCTTTGGAACTTTTTACGCGTTTAAAATTTTTTTTTTCCAATTCTTATGAAATTTTGTATTTATTTACGAATCTATATTGTGTATAAAATGTCCAAATATGAGATTAAAATTTTGAAAAATAACCATAGTTTATTTGAAGCAGTCAACATTTAAAATGCAAGTTTGAAACTAAGGTGCTATCGGAAACTAAATATATCTCGACACAAAAAATCTGGTGTGACCAGCACAGTGCACAACTTTCTCTTACCGAAGGGTAAGAGAAAGTTGTGTGCTGTGCGCCAGTCACACCAGATTTTTTATGTTATGGTGTAATGAAGTTTTTTAAACGCATTTATATTCAAAAGTTGACTTTAATAAATAAATAAGGATTTGAAATTTTATAATTAAATAATTGAAAAATTAATAGAGGAGGAGTATATTAAAAGAGAGGTAGAAGACATCAAAAAATGCAAAAAAAAAAAGGTTTTCATTTGTTTAGGGAAAAAAAAAAAAAGGTTTAATAAGCCATTCAGGAGGAATAATTTTTCATTTATTTTATTTCTCCTTTTCAGCTGGCAATTCAGTTTGATTATGAGTGATCTTCAAAGCTGAAAAATTTATTAATTAGGTATCGGAATGATTGATTAAACTATTTATTAAATAACTCTCAGAGAGCCGATAAAATAATAAACAGACAAGCACATTCTCCACTCCGTGTACGAGAGGTTAAAACTATTGAGGATGTCAATATTGATGACCATAAAAGCCATGGGGTGTTGGTGTTCTTTAATCATACTATTGAAATTTTTTTTTTTAATTCATTTTAAAGTTTTCGTCTTCTGAAGCCATTTCGGTCTCCATTTTTTTAAAATTAATTGGTGCAAACGTAAATGAGTAAATTTTACATCGCTACATAACACGCTTACATAAATACAAGTGAAATGTAAAAAAATGATTTTTTTGCATAAAACACTACAAGTAGTTTTTCTATTGTATCTTGTTTTATTGTTAATTTATAAGCAAATTGTATGTCCTCAAAACCCAACAATTTGTTTGCTTTGTCAGAAGCATCCAAATTGTGCTCTGATTATATTATGTTATTTTATTAATGTTTTTCCTATTATGTTTTGTTATATATATTTTTCATATGATGTATTTTCTACTTTGGCTATTTTTATAATGTTTTTATTATTATGTTATTGCTATTTTGTTTTTTGTATTCATGTTTTTGTATAATGTATTTGTATTTATATTGTTATGGCGGGAAAGCCAAAACAAAAAGCAAAAAAAAAACCAACAATAATAAAAAACACTAAAACGTTAATTAAAAGAAAATAAACTATTTTATTCAAGCTTTAAAAAAAAAAAACCTAAATAAGCCCACTAAACAAATCATTATTAATTTAAACATTGCTATCAATTTTTCACCAGTACATTCAAGTAAAATAACCAAAGAATGTATGGTTTAGCTGCCGATGCTTAATTTTAAAAAAATGGTTATCGAAATTTTTGTTTATTAAATCGGTGTGATGTGACAGGCATTCTGTTTAATCTTAATTTTGTAGCTTTGTATATACAAGGGAGGGTTAGAATGTAAGGCAGAAAAGAGCTAATCCCGTCCCCGTTTGACCCTAACGTTCTGAATCCAGGGGGAGTGTGAGCACTATGTATGGATGGCGCCAGAAGCTAGAGAGGATTAATGTTAATTAAAATGCAAAAGACCTCTTTCAATAAGGAAATTCTAATAAATTTTATATGAGAGAAAGAAAGAAATGGGATTAAATCCCTCCCCCCCCCCCCCTCTACTTATTTATAATTTCCTAATTCTCATCAATCTCTCTTATTTGATTACAGGCAATCCTGACATCTTGATCTGTGGAAATTGCCGGGAAATGTTCTCCGAATTAGGAGATTTGGTTCAACACAAACACAATTATTGCAAATTACGATTCACATGCAAGTGCCACGAGGAGACGGGAAGTTGCAACGGAGCGACAGGGAATAACGGCAGTAACGGAAGTACTTCGGGCGGTTCGTTACTCTGTGTCGTCTGCAAAGACCCTTTCCATTCAGCCTGGGATCTGATGGTCCACGTGCAGAGTGCACACATGATTAACATTTATCAGCTGGCGAGCTCGACGCCGAATGGGCAGGAGGAGTCCGATGCGGTGCACAGCCCCCCGACTTCGAATGGGGCTACGGTCACCATCGACCCAGCTGCCGACGAGGTGAGTCCCGATTAATTATTCCCGTCTTATTTATAGGGGACCTCACTCGTTTATTAATGTGCCATTGCCAATAAAAAAAAGTTAAATATTTGCTAACTAAATAAATAAATTAATACAAGGGAGAGAGCGGAGCATGCAACTCTATTTGGAATTCCAACACCTAAACTAAATAAAATTTCAATTAAACATCAAATATCAAACTAATGGATGGGAATTAACTTACTGTAGGTGAAAGTATTTCTGTATTTTGACATTTTAGAAGAGTAATTTCTATATATATTTTCATATTGATTTTTAATGAGATGTGATGTGGAGGGCAGCAGCCAGGAAGGAAGAAGCCTCGATTGAGTCAGACTCCTTAAACAAAACGTTTCGGCTACTTTTATTGCACCATCTTCAGTTGTCTCAAAGTCTTTTTGGAAATAGAATTGACACATTGTGCATAAGCGAAGCGTATGATGTTACAGAATATGAAAAAAATGTCGCGATTTTCTCCAGACTGTAACATCAAACTAATAATTTATATATTTGCTTGTTAACATACATAAGCAATTTTTTTAAACATTCGCTTATGCACAATACACATCTGTCAATTCTATTTCCGAAAAGACTCTGAGTCAACTGAAGATGGCGCTGTAAAAGTAGCCGAAACGTTTTGTTTAAGGAGTCTGTTTTACTCAAAAGAAGCTTCCTACTTGTCTGCTGTCGTCCTTATCGCATTCATTAATAGTTCACGGCGACATCGCTAGTGATTTTTCTCTCCCATTGTAGGCTAATATAATTATTTTCTCGCTAATTTATTTATGTGAAAAGATTGAACGGGTAGGCAACGAATCACTAGCGGTCCCAGGGGGGGCCCGGGGGGGCCCAGGCCCCTTCCATTGGACCGACAAAAATTCAAAAGTTTTATTTAATATTTTTAAAAACTAAACAAAAAATTATAAATTTGCCAGAATAGATAGCTAAAAACGCAGATTTTAGTGCTTAATTTTTCAAAAATTTTTCCAAGCCCCCTAGACCTCCGGAAGTAGTCTGTCCGGATCTGGCCTCAATAAATCATGGTAACCCTAGGTATGATTATACTGTGCTACAAAATGAAACTTTTTTCTGGCCCTGAGAAAATTCCTTCAGATTCTTAAGTAAAATGACCTCCTGAATCCAAATATGACCTTCGTTTACCCTCAGCACGTACCGTTTTTTGGGGGGTAGCCCCCTACTTAGTTCCACCCCTTTTCGTTAATTATAGGGCCACGAAAAAATTTGGAGGGATGAAAAGGAATATTTTAGCCTTAACATTTCTTCGGAAGGTCTAGAGAAGTGAAAAGGATTAAAAAACATTAACATTTGGATCTGGAGGGGGGGATGTGGGGAGAGGATTTTGTCCCTATAAAATGCAAAAAAAATCATTAAAAATGATCAATTTTTTATGATTTTTCACAATTTTTCACTGATTTGCTACATATTCAGGCGGACAGACCCACCTCACCCTTCCTTAAACATCCCTCAACTAAAAAAAAAAAAATATAGGATAAAGCAGGTGTGGGGTGTGAGCGATTCGGAAAGCCCTTGCAGGAAGAATTTTTTTCAAACTTTGACAAAGCCCCCGAGTTTTGGCGTAGTAGGTAGAGTGCCTCCCTCCTATACCAAACATCGCGGGTTCGGACCCAGGCGGTCCGATGATTTTATTTAAGCCATTTGGATACCAGATGGCTTAAATAGAAAATGCCTCAACCCACAATATATATATTACTTCAACGGTTATCGTCTAAAAGTCTTAAATGGCCTCAGTTGCCGAAAAGACTGTGTGAATGTGTGTGTGAGTGTGAGTGTGAATGAAAAAAAGTGTGAATGTTTTCAAAAAAAAAAAAAAAAAAAAAAAACTTTGACAAGAAATAATTTCTACCCCTTTAGATCAGCCCCAAAAAAGTTATAGGCTCATATTTGCCAATTTGACCAACTGAGCTGTGAATCTTCCATCTTCTTGCAAGCGCTTCGGAATTGCTCACACCCCACCCGCCTTATCTTATATATTTTTTTTAGTTGAGGGATGTTTAAGGAAGGGTGAGGTGGGTCTGTCCGCTGGAATATGTAGAAAATCAGTGAAAAAATTGTGAAAAAATCGATCATTTGAAAATGATTTTGATGATTATTTTTAATGATTTTTTTGCATTTTAAAAGGGATTAAAATCCTCCCCCACATCCCCCTTGGATCCAAATGTTAATGTTTTTTAACTTTTCACTTCTCTAGACCTTCTGAAGAAATGTTAAGGCTAAAATATTCCTTTCATCCCTCCAGATTTTTTTCGTGGCCCTATAATTAACGAAAAGGGGTGGAAATAAGTAGAGGGCTCCCCCCCGAAAACGGTACGTGGTGAAGGAAAAACGGAGGTCATATTTGGATTCAGGAGATCATTTGACTTAAGAATCTGAAGGAATTTTCTTGGGGCTTTTTTTCTTGTAGCACAGTGTTATTAATCATGATATTTCAGTAAACTTGGTAATTTTTTACACTTGATCAATTTTTGACTTGCTCATGTTTTCGTGTATGTTAACGGTTACAGAAATATAGCTCTACATTGTTTTAGGGTTAAAAGGTGGCGATTAAAACTTTTTGAAGATGGCTACTAAGCGAGAGTGACGTATCATTTCGATATTATTCAAATTAGGTAATACAATTGTTTAAATGATTTTCGGACAATTTTCTTTTTTTTTTAATTTCATTTAAGATCTTTTTCGGCATCGAAGGCCATTGATTTCAATTGGATTGGTAGCCGATCCTAATTGAAATAAATTGTCGCATGAGACGGGATGCGAACCCGCCGGTACAAATGGCCAGCACGCTACCTATTACACCAAGGCCCGAGGGCATCTTCGGTACTCAATGACGAGCGAAATATGTTCTGACACGAGTCTTCAAAATTGTACCGTTTTTGTTTTAGCATATTATAAAATTTGTAAACGAATACAGTTCTTTATTAATGTTAATTTGAATCCGGAACTAAATAAATATCACCCCTATTACCCACTACTCTTCTGAATTTGTGCGTCACTGCCTCTTCACCTTCTCTACATAAATTTTGGACCATTTGCTAACAATCCCGGTGAAATAAATAGAGACGGGGTTTAAATGGCTTTCGCTGCCGAAAAAAAGCTTAAATGAATAAAAAAAAAAAAAAAAATTTGGGCCCCCCCTTGACCAAATCCTGGGACCGCCACTG
>JAKCPI010027221.1:0-44890 GCA_023213315.1 Euborellia annulipes
AATTATTATTGTGAGATTTTATTATTTTAATTTTGAATTTCTGAATTTGAAACTACTTAAAGGATTTTTATGGACCTTTTACTTTTTCGTTCATTCATATTTACGTATTTTAATAAAAAAAGGGAAAATATTGAATTCATCTTAAAAATTCAATCTATATATATAATTTGATAGAAATACACGTTTTGATTCTGCACTTGTTTATTAACTAAATGAGCTACGAGATTGAAATTTTAAATTTAAGTTACGTATCCTCCTAACACGCCAAATTATGATTTTGAACAAAATCGGCCAAAGAGTACTAGTACTTTACTGATGTAATTTTTTAGTTTTTTGGATTTTCTCAAAATTCGCAATTCAAAAATCAATAACTTTTTAAGTTAAAGTATAAATCTTATACTGTGGGAAACTAAATATATATCAATACAAAAAAATCTGGAGTGACAAGCACAGAACACAACTTTCAATTAGTTGAAGGTAAGGGACATTCACACCAGATTTTTTAATTAGATATCGATTCAATCAGAATTTTTTTTGTGAGTTGATTTTTTACACCAAATTTTTTGCTTTTTTATATGTTTGTCTGTAGGAGGGAGTTGGAAATAGCCTTTAGGATCATCACTAATCCTAAATAACAAATTAATTGATTTAATTCGTTGTTTTAAAGTCAAATGCCTTTTTGATGGATTTAAATTTGTAATTCCATTCTCTCTTTCCCTTTTCCCTTTTTAGGATTCAAGCTTAGCTTAAACTCCCCCCCCCCCTCCACCCCCACTTTGCTTTACATTATCCTAATTAAAACCCACCTATAATTGAATTGGCATTTGACAGCCAAAGGATAAAAATTAACTTCAAAGGGGTATTTCAATATAAATAAATAAATAAATGTTGATTTATTTATTTATTTATTTATTTTTTTTTTGGAGATTGATTTAATTTTTTTTTTTTAAATATAATTCTGCTTGAGGGGTGAAATTTCATTTCCATATGCTTTTATTTTGTCTATGTGTGTATTTTTACTTTCTCTTACCTCTATATATGTTAATATATATTTGGGCCCTCTTTAATCAATCTTAAAATTAGTTTTCTCATGGCTTCCATTTACAGCTTGAGCCAAATTCGATGGACAGCCAAAGTTAGAAACTAGTTGCGTTTTTTTTAAATATTTCTTTTTCTATGCGTTTTTATGGGAAATGCTCTATTACCAACTTTAAATAAAATAAAATTTCCTACAAGTTTGGTCTTTAGAACTTTTCATTATCTCTAATAGATGTTGAGATACGGGATCGTTAATATCAACTATTATTTGAAAAGTCATAAACTAATTGCGTTTTTTTTAAATAACTCTTTTTATATGCCTTTTTTGAAGAAAAGTATTATTACCAACTTTAAAGAAAATAAAATTTCCTACAAGTTTTCTCTTTAGTTTTTTTCAATATCTCTAATAGATGTCGAGATACGGGATCGTTAATATCAGCTATTATTTGAAAAGTTACAAACTACTTGCGTTTTTTTTAAACATCTCTTTTTCTATGCGTTTTTGAGAAAAATGTACCATTACCAACTTTAAATAAAAGAAAATTTCCTACAAGTTTTGTATTTACGTCTTTTCAATATTTTTAACAGTTGTCGAGATATGGGATCGTTAATATCAACTATTATTTGAAAAGTCACAAACCACTTGCGTTTTTTTTTAAACAACTCGTTATCTAGACGTTTTTGAAAGAAATAAACTATTACCAACCTTAAAGAGTATAAAATTTCTTCTAAGTTTTGTCTTTACATATTTTTAAAATTTTTAATAGATGCCAAGATACGGGCTCGTTAATAACGGCATTATTTGAAAAGCTCCCAAGCTATTTGCGTTTTTTTTATGCGTTTATGTTAAAATCATCATTTGATGTCGAGATTTTAATGTTAATATACACGTTTGAGGTCCCCTGAATCAAAAAAAGTGGTTTTGGCGACATGGTCTGTCTGTGTGTTTTCAATTTAAGGCATGAATGAATTGAGCTAGGTTGTTAAAATTTTTTATTTAAGTTAGGCACCCACCTAGGGCGTGAATATAAGCATTAGTTTAGTTGGGTTATAAAGCGACCATATTTTTGGATAACGTGATGATGTCACTTGCGATGAAAACTGACATTCTAGCCTCAAAATGCCAGTTATGGGCCCATGGATGGGCTAGAGATGCCTCCATGTATTGAATTTGCCTTGTTTTCGACCCCAGAGGAGGCACCTCTGGCCCTTCCAGGGGCATATAACTGGCATTTTGAGCCTAGAATGTCCATGGCCAAGGGCCCATAACTGGCATTTTGAGCAGTTTTCATCGCAAGTGGCATCGCGTTATCCAAAAATATGGCCGCTTTATAACCCAACTAAACTTAATGACAATTTTGGGATTTTCAGTCGAAATTTCCAAACTTTGAGGTAAAAATTCTCATAGAAGATATCGATTTGATATCTGTAATGTTCATGTGGGTGGGCCACTTTTGTCTGGTATTACAAAAAAGTGGCAAAACAACTCACCCTACTGGACTCTATAACTCTATTGAGGCATTCTTTTAAAATATCTTTTTTTTGTGGAATAGCACCTTGAGAGCTACTCTCTAATGAATCCATTTATTTTCCTCAAAATTTTAAAGTATAAAAAATGATCGAAATTATTTCTCCAATACGATGTACAGTAGATACCCAACTAAAGATGAATCCTTTCTTCCATTGTTTGCTTACATTCCTCATGTTAATTGATTAATTTCATAGAAGAGAGAGAGATAGAGAGTAAAAGGGTCAAAATATTTGCAATTACCAATAGTTGATGAACCATGATAATTTATATTGTATTAGCCAGCCAGCCTGGGCGATTAATTGAATGGAATAGTTTGCCTGTGGTTCAACAGATTAATTACTTACACCCATGTAATACATGATGACCATTTGTTTTGAATCTAGAAACAATTTGTGTGTGTATGCAAAGAATAATTTGTAATTTGGTTTTAGTGATAATCCAGATGTGTTCAGATTGAATCGATAGCTAATTAAAAAAAAAAAAGATCCAGCAAAATGATGGATGGATTTTATTGACTATTCTAAGAAAGATTTTAAATTTGTCAGAATATTTTCTCCTTTATTGAATCATTTCTCGCCAATTATTGGTAGGCTATTATCATTTTGTCTCAAAAACGCATAAAAAAAACGCAAATAATGCCCATATTAACGATCCCGTATCTTGGCATCTCTTAAAAATATTAAAAATATGTAAAGACAAAGCTTATAGAAAATTTTATACTCTTTAAGGTTGGTAATAGTGCATTTCTTTCAAAGAGGTCTAGATAACGAGTTATTAAAAAAAAAAACGCAAGTGGTTTGTGACTTTTCAAATAATAGCTGATTTTAACGATACCATATCTCGACATCTGTTAAAAATATTGAAAAGACGTAAATACAAAACTTGTAGGAAATTTTATTTTCTTTAAAATTGGTAATAGATGCATTTTTCTCAAAAACGCATAGAAAAAGAGATATTAAAAAAAAACGCAAGTACTTTGTAACTTTTCAAATAATAGCTGATATTAACGATCCCGTATCTCGACATCTATTAGAGATATTGAAAAAAACTAAAGAGAAAACTTGTAGGAAATTTTATTTTCTTTAAAGTTGGTAATAGTAGATTTCCTTCAAAAAAGCATAGAAAAAGAGTTATTTAGAAATAACACAATTAGTTTCTGACTTTTTCAAATAATAGCTGATATTAACTAACGATCCCGTATCTCGACATCTATTAGAGATAATGAAAAAAACTAAAAAACAAAACTTATAGGAAATTTTATTTTATTTAAAGTTGGTAATAGTGCCTTTTTTCAAAAAAGGCATAGAAAAAGAGATATTAAAAAAAAAAACGCAAGTAGTTTCTAACTTTTATAAATAATAGTCGATATTAACGATCCCGTATCTCCACATCTATTAGAAATATTGAAAAGACCTAAAGAAAAAACTTGTAGAAAAATTTATACTCTTTAAAGTTGGTAATAGTGCATTTCTTTCAAAAACGCATAGGAATAGAGTTATTTGAATAAAACAGACTAAGTTTGTAAATTTTTTCAGCCTAGTAACTCGCCACGTTTATAGGAATCCTGGACCAAATACTTTGAAACAAAGTGAAGAAAATAATAAAGACTATTGTCTCCATTCCTGGAACAAATTTCATCGGATAATATAAATAATTACTTATAGAATAATAATTGTGAGATTTAATTTAATTTTTTTTTTTTTATTTCAATTTTTCATCTCTCAAGATATACTTTACGAATTTTTATGGGAATTTTTTTCAAACGAAATTTTTTAGATATTTAATTATGTTAATAATAAAAGCGTTTATTTTCCAGCCCTGGGGCAAATTGTAAATAAATAATTATTAAAAGAAGAAATAATTTTTTTTTACTTTCCGATAATTTAAAATTTTTTTATTCTACGAAATAATTTTAATAATTAAAAAAATAAATAAATAACGAAATTATAATAATGAAAGTTAATTAATTGAAACTTGAGATCAACGAATATAAAAAAAAGAGAAAAGAAACCTTAAACAATTATTAAAATACGAAAATTATTTTCTTTATAAAAGAAATGAAATGAAAAATTTAATTAAAAGAAATTAATTAATTTAAAATTTAATTGTCTTTTGTTTATTACGTTGTTATTTATTTATTTATTTTTTTTAAATAAATTCAAATATCTAGTGTAGCATATCATTTTACTCGGGAGAATGTCACCGTTCGGAATATATAAAAACAAATTGTGTAAGAAAAAAAAAAAAAAATATCGTTGACGTGAGTGTTTAAAATTTCAGACGAAATTTTCAATTAAAAAATTTAGAATTTAATTTTGTTTGTATAATTTCAATCCAAAAATGGATATTCCTAATTAGAACAGCCCTTATAAATAAAGAATCGCTTAGAAAAGGAAATAGAATAGCGAGAGCGTATTTTTTCAAAAGCCGTTAATTAAAAGTTGCCTCAATCTTGAATTATTGAAACACTCTAATAGCTCAGAGGTGTTTATTTATTTAAACGGCATCTGAATGTTCCCACATTAGATAGAGATAGAAATTTGATTTTTTATTTATTTAATCCTCTGCTCTGTCTCCATTCTCTAAAAATATTTCTTTTAAAAATTGAATACCAAATTCGTTAATCAAATCTTTGGAAGCAAATAAAAAATGTTTCTTTATTCATCATTTTATCTTAATATAGTTCTTTTGTCTTTCCTTGTTATAATTTTTTAATGTTTTGAATTTTTTAAATCATTTCTTGGAAGTGAAATCAAAAGACAAGTACATGAAGCAAGACTTTTACTTAACACAGAATTAGAGAAGATGCAATAACTGTGAGTATAAAAATAAACAGGGGGATGTAATGATTTTTTTTTTTTTTTTTTTTGAAGAAAAAGTGTAAAAATATTCCTTTTTCAATAATACTAATGGAATTGGAGTAAAAATTTGAAATGAATATCTTTTAAGATAATTTTTATTAAATTTGAAAACAATTTTTCTGCCCACTGACAGGTGAATTCAACATTCATTTATTAATTAGAAATAATATCATCATCTGATTACAGATTAATAAATAAGACAAGGTAAAGTTTCAAAAAAAATTGAAACTTAACCTTGTGTTATTTATTCCGTCTGTAATCTCATATACCCGGAATAAATAAGACAAGGTAAAGTTTCAAAAAAAAAAAAAAAAAATTGAAACTTAACCTTGTGTTATTTATTCCGTCTGCAATCTCATATACCCGGAATCGAACTTAATTTCAATTTAAAAATTATTTATAAATATAGCTGGCGTCACTAATAGTAATAATAAGTAATAATATAATTGATATAAATCTCGCCTGAATCAGCACATGAAAGTAATAATAAGTATTTTTTGTATTAAAAGGAAAATTAAAAAAAACAAACCTCCACTTGTTGGTTTTAACATTATAAAATAAATCAATATTATAATGATTTTTGGAGTTTAGACTTTCACAGTTGTTATCATTAATAATAGAATTTTGTTTTCGGTTTATTTCTAAAAATCACAACGTTTCGGTCACTCATTCAGGAGCCTTCTTCAGGTACAATTCAGCTAAGATTACAAAGGTTGTTTGTGACAATCTCATTTGAATTAGTTGAGTAAAAACAAGATGGCTGCCGCATCTCGACATGCACGCCATCTGCATCGCTTGAGCGATCGCAGCGCCGCTTCATTTAATCTGACACGAAATTCAAATATAGAATTTTTTAAAATATCAGTGTGTGGGAGTATGTATATAACATGTAATATTTTGTTAATTTCTAATATAAGATAAAAATTTTTTAAACATTGTTCAACTTGCAGTATGAATTTTACTACACGAATGAACTATGTAGAGCTTTATAACATGTATTTTTTTCTTAATAATAATTTGTAGAGTTTAGAAAGTGTATACTAGTATTTTTAAAAAATACCATATTTGAATTTCGTGTCAGATTGTAAGTAGAGGCGCTGCGATCGTTCATGCGGTGCAGATGGCGTGCATGTCAAGATGCGGCAGCCATATTGATTTCTCTCAACTAATTCAAATGAGATTGTCACAGATGTAACAACCTTTGTAATTATAGCTGAATTGTTCCTGAAAAAGGCCACTGAATAAATGGTCTAAACGTTATAATTTTTACAAATAAAACACAAGTAAACCGAAAATAAAATTCTTTTATTAATTATAATGATTTATAAAATAAAAAATCTGGTGTGATATTTTAAACTTGTAGAGATTTTTTTTTTTTGTTTTTATTAAATAATCCTAAATATAAATGGTGAAACGACAATCAAGGTACAAATAAAAACAATTGATTTGTCTTCTAATAAGTATTATTATATTATTTTGACATATCTAGAGGGATGTCCAAACAAAAACGAATCCCTTTAATTAATTATGCATGCATTTGATCTTTTCTGCAAAGAGTGTTGCATAATTACAAGGCACTATCGATCAATGCAGCCTCTGGTGTCCATTTTATTAACTATCTCATTTGTTAATTAAATTATTTTTGATTTTTATTCAAAAACTTAAATAATTTTAGTTAAATAAATGAAGGGGCCCGGACATTTAAAAATGTTAAAAGAACATGGTGTGAGTGATCGCACAGCACAAACTTTCCTCTTACACCTTCAGAATTGAAAATTGTGTTCTATGCTTGTCACACCAGATTTTTTGTCTGTCAATTAGATCTAGTTTCCGTAAAATTTATAAATATAAAAAAATATTTATATTTAGTTATCATGGATTCCTATGAAGTACAGGAGTAAAGTGTGCTTGAAACAATGTTGAGGGCAAAATGAGAATATACATTTTAAAGAGCATCTAAAAAACAATTGATTTATGAATTTTAATTAAAATCTTTAGAGTGAATTTTGAAAAAATTGAAAAAAAACTAAAAAAGTACATCAGTAAAGTACTAGTACTTTTTAATCGATTTTATTAAAAACTTTTTATTAAGTGCTTGGGGGGTACCTAACTTAAATATCAAATTTCAATCTCGTAGCTCATTTCTTTTACCAAACTTTTCTGAGCCTGAAAACGTGTATTTCCATCAAAATCTCGACATGAATCATATAATTTCTGTCTCTCTTTCTCTCTCTGTTGTATATATATGTACAAGAAAGTACAAGGAATGTTAAAGAAAAGAATTTATTTAATAGCATGACGTTTCGGTTTTAGTTAAAGTCATCATCGGAGATAAGATTTTCTTCGATTCAGTCTCTGGTGTGTGGTGAATGAATTGAATAAACGATTCAATTTTTTATTCCATCCATCGTGTGAGTGTGAACTTTCCCCGAGTTTCGTTTCTTTTTTTATTTCTCATTAACGCTAATTTCCTTTAAAACGAAAACTAAATTAGAGAAGCCGCCGTTGTTTAATTAAATAAACAAAGTTGCGTTGAAGAGGAAATCAAGTATTCTACTCACCGAACACGATCATCTTCTTGGTCATGAAGTCCTCGTCATCAAAAGTCGACACGCAACACTTGTACTCCCCAGAGAGTTCCGTTGTAGGATTGGGGATGTAAAGGGCGCGATGCATTGTTGCGTTGTTGTCCGATGCGCGATGGCCTAAATGTAATCGGCCACGAAGGATACCTAAATCTTGGGGTTTCTGACCGGGTATCCACTGATAAACGGGCGCTGGGCCGTTATTAAAAAACCATTTGACAACAAGACCGGCGTCCGTTGTTAATTCCTCTTGGCGGAGTGTGTATTCACAATCGAGAACTGCCGGTGTCCCGGAACCGTTTCGTATCACACCCGGAACGTGCAAGTGTGTAATTTGAACGCCCGATACTCGGCTCACATCTAGAAACAAACAAAAATAAAAATTTAATTTAATTATATATATCATTAATTATAGAAAATAATTGTGAGATTTTATTTAAAAATTTATAAAATTCTCATTTTAACTCTAAAGCTATTTGACGAATTTTTATGGGTATATTTTTCAATGTTTTAGATGAGATAGTTAAATTTTTTTAATCTTCTATAAATAATTAAAAGTAATATCGTATTAAAGGAGGACTCAAACAATTAAAATTTGATTTGAAAGAGTTAAATCTGCACATATTTTGGACGTTAGTTAATTTTACATTATAATCTGATCTTGTTCAACATATGATTGACAACTCTGAATCTACTTGACGTATTTTTATGGACCATACTCGATTTAGGACCATAATTTACAAAGTTGAAACTATGATTTTTATAAATAATAAATAAAGATAAGCACATAGGGACATAAAGAGCTAGAATTTGGCTATGCAATAAACGAAGGCGTGGTTAAAAAAAAAAAAAAAAAAAAAAAATTCATTTGAGGGAACTCAAATTGCAATAAATGGATTTTTTTAATTTAAATTTTACTTTCTCTTACCTATGTATATATGTAATATATATATAGAGAGAAAGTATTGGATTCATGTCAAAAATTCGATGTCGAGATTTTGATGGATCTTCACGTTTTGAGGTCCCCTGAATCCAAAAAAAGTGGTTTTCGCGACATGGTCTGTCTGTGTCTGTCTGTGTGGGTGGGTGGGTGGGTGTGTGTCTGTGAACAAAATATCTCAAGAACGAAAAGAGCTAGGAAGTTGAAATTTTATATTTAAGTTAGGCACCCCCATGGGACGTGACACGAAGCTTTTGAACAAAATCGACCAAAAAGTACTAGCACTTTACTGATTCACTTTTTCAGTTTTTTTTCGATTTTCTCTAAATTTGCTCCAACGATTTTTTTAAAATTCAAAAATCAATTATTTTTTAGATTCTCTATAAAATGTATATTCTCATTTTGTGATTGAAATCTTCTGAAGACCACTTTACTCTTGTACTCCATAGAAAAGATAGGAGAAATGGTTGCCATGGTAACAAAATATAAATATTTTCCCATACTTATAAATTTTACATCTTGAAAATCGAATGTACCCTACTGTCGGAAACTAAATACATGTCGACCAAAAAATCTGGTGTGACAAGCACAGTACACAACTTTCGATTACCGAAGGTAAGAGAAAGTTGTGTGCTGTGCGCCAGTCACACCAGATTTTTAGAATATTAAATAGAATAATTTTGTTTTAGAGTGAAGGATCTCCAGATAATTTTAATGTTCTAAAAATTCAAAATTTGTATAAATTTATTAATATAAAACTAGCCGCGCCTCCCGCCTTCGGCGGGCTTCGCGTCTAGCCAGGGGGCTACGCCCCTGGACCCCCCAGCCGCTGGCTCGGGCCCGCCTGCGGCGGACCCTCGCCTTTCTTAAATATGAGAAACGGGCTGGCGTCTGAGACGGGGGCTACGCCCCCTGGACCCCCAGCCGCTGGCTCGGGCCGCCTGCGGCGGACCCTCGCCTTTCTTAAATATGAGAAACGGGCTGGCGTCTAGACAGGGGGGCTACGCCCCCCTGGACCCCCCAGCCGCTGGCTCGGGCCCGCCTGCGGCGGACCCTCGCTTTTTTCTTAATTATAAAAAGAAATTACTACGTATTCCAATCCAGTGCCTGCTTGAGGATTTGTTTACCTCCATAGAATACACAACTTCAAAGAATACTTGAATATTTCTCTATACATTTCCTATGGGAGAAATCGTAACTTTAGGAATTTATAACTCAAAAAGTTATAGGAATTTCGGGACCCGAGTATTTTTCCGGGACTCTCTATAACGTCCTCTATAAGACTGCAAAATTTCGTTTCAAAATTCCAATGGGAAGTTGGTCAAACAGAGCGTGACAGACGGACAGACAGACAGACGGACAGACGGACACACCGCTATTATATATATAGATAAATGTAAATTTAAACATAAACATAATTAAATAATAAAATTTATTAATATTTATATCCTTAATTATAGGATAATAATTGTGAGATTTTATTTAAATTTAATGAACTCTGATTCTACTTGACGAATTTTTATGGGCTTTTATTCAAACAATTGGATCTTACTCAATTTAGGACCATAATTTACAAAGCCAAAACTGATTTTTAATAAATAATAAATAAGGAGAGATAGGCTGACTAGGTGATGCTCAGGGTATAAACTACAAAAGCTGAAATTTAACTGTTAAATGATAAAATATCGTTGAAGACGGGCAGCACGGTTAGTAATAATATTTTATATAGGCAATTATTATTTTTCTAGATGTATTCTTTTGAATAAAATTTTGATTAGTATATTTATATTCATTTGATCCCCTCGATAATCAAACACGGGATCTCCAGCACACTTAATATAAAATTCTAAATTATAATTTAAAATAAATTTAAATTTAAACAAAAAAATAATAAAATTTAATATTTATATAATTAATTATAGAATAATTGTGATATTTAATTAACGTTTAAATTTCTAATATATTTTTTTTTCTCTTATGGGGTGTGAAACTACTTGACGGATTTTTATGGTTTTTTTTAAAAGAATGGAAAATTTTCCTTTACACTAATTAGGTTTTCACTTCAGAAAAAAATAAAACGTCAATTCTCTAAAAACATACGTTAAAATTTAAAATAAACAAATGGGTGTTAAAAATTAATGTAAAAACAATCAGCGTTAAAAAAATGCTATTCTCTAAACAAAGTTTTTTTTAACATGTTGCTTATATTTCAAAGCTATCAAAATAATAATCTTACTTTTTAGGTTTAAGGACACCATTTTTATTTTAAATACGACGTTAATTTTTAACACTATTTACTAAATGTTAACGCTTTGGCGCGTTTTTGTTTACAGAATAGTAATTTGAGACAAGGAAGTGTTAAAATGAATTAAAGTTGTTTACAGATGTTAAAAGTTAACGTTTTAAACCTGATTTAGCGTTTGTTTAAAATTATATAAATAATTAAATGTTGCTGACTTTACCCAACAATTGCGAGGTAGGTGGGTGGCTAGTTTATTATTATTATTATTATTATTATTATTATTATTATTTTGTTAATTTTTTAATCGATTAATTATCTCAGGCCTCAGTTTGCATAAGATTAGACTAAAGTGTCATTTAAGTGAAATTAGCACTAAACCTACTTTAATTGATTGTTGAGACCTGAGATTGGATTTACTAATTTAGTATCCGGGCAGCTCTCCTCGCAACCATAATGGTGTGTAAATGGGCAAGGGTCGGGCCATTGCCCCATAATCTATCTTACATATATAAGCTCACTAATTTTTTATTCATTTCAAGTGTTATGGCAACAAAAGCAATTATTTTTTGATATATTGTTAAAATACAATTTTAATAAAGTGATTTGGATGCCGAACATTCATTGAAAGGGTGTCATAATCACAAATTCCAAAATATTAATTAAGAGAGAGTTTGTGCTTCGCGAATTCCAAGGGGGTGGTAAAGGGGGGGGGGGGGGCTTTCTCTAACTGAGCAATTCAATTCCCAAAACGAAGGGAGAATACAAAAAGAAGATGGTTAATTAGCATTCTAGCATTTCAACAAATTCTTATTAAAATAAATAAATATTAATCTCTTTAAAGAAATCATTCATCTTTGGGGAATTTGAGCTTGAAAATAAACTTTTTATTATCTATTAGACAATCTAGAAGAGATGGTATTAATTTTAATATAGAGAAATTATTTGAATCGATGACGAGATTTTGAAGGAAATACACGTTTTGATCTCAAAAGAACAAAATATCTTAAGAACGAAATGAGTTACGAGGTTGAAGTTTTACGAAAAAAAGTGCATTTGGTTGTCAAAGCTAAAGGCGCCCATTTACGCGATCTAATTTTTAAAAATTAGCTGTAACAAATCTCCTTGGACCAAAATAAATTTTTTTTTTGAAATGGACAAAAAACATTGTTTTTTTTTTTCCAGAAACAAATGGGACAACTTTAAATGGTCTACCCTGAACATCAAAAAGTGTATTTTTATTTCTGTGATTAAAAGTTATTATTTTTGTTAAAATACGGTGTACTTTATTATCCCGTTTTCCGAGGAGTCCACGATCGCTTGGTGGAGAAAATATAAAATACAGTCCACTAACACCACCCTTCCTACATCTCCTTCAAGCTCTAACACAATTATTTGTTAGATGCTCTCTAAAATGTATATTCTTATTTTGTTCTAATTCTACCTTAAAATTATACAATCAGCTAGAAAAAAACTTCAAATTTTCAAATAAATTTTCAGAAAATTAATAATAGAAATTTTTTATTTTCTCTCTAACATTTTGTATTTAATGGAAATAAAAGGTTTTCTCTCTCTCTTAATCACTCCATATGTATATCCATTGAGTTATTCATTGACATGACTATTAATAAATAAATCATCTTAAATTATAGACAGTGTTGTTGTTGTTGTTCATGGACCACTCTGTCTCTCTCTCTCACACACACACACATCATTCATCGTGCAATACATTGACTTTGTTTTTATTTTTTGCTTTTCTTGCAATCAATCCGTTTTATTCGCGTTGTTATAACTCCCAAATGAAATTTACGTTAAAAAAAATTGTTCATATCCCTTTGAAATTAAAAAAAAATTAGCTCTTGAAATTTTATGTAACGTAAAAAAATGGGTCATAGTTTTAAAAGTATCGTCAAAAAAAGTCTTGGAATGTTCTTGTGTCTGTGCGACATTTCAAAATTTTATTTATCTCTTTTTGTGTTGCTTAAACCTCTACCTCAGATATTTAATCCTATTTTGTATTTTTTTGCTTTGAAGAAGTTTCACCTCAAATTTTATTAAAATCGAATCAAAAATAAAGAAATTGAAATTTCAGTTCAGTAGCGAAACCTCTACCTCAAATATTTAATAATATTTTCATTTTTTTTTGTCTTGAATAAGTTTTACCTTAAATTTTAATAAATTAGATATATTGTAAATTGATTGGTTCAGTAGCGAAACCTCTACCTCAAATATTTACTGTTATTTTTAAAGTGTTTTTCCCTTGGGTGAGCTCGACCTCAAAATTGATTGGAATCGTATCAAAAATAACAAAAATTAAAATTTAATCATGGTGATGAAGAGATAGTCTACATAATGTTTATTCAATGTTTTTATTCCCCGAGGATTTTTATTAAAAATAAGAAAAATTAATTTTTGAAGAGGAAACTGCTCTCGTAATCCATTGAAATCCTGGCAATAGTTTCGGGGTAGAGCGTCAGAAAGAAGTGGAGTACGTCAGTAGAGGAGAGAAAAAGAGGCAAGGTATGAAAATGGGAGGAAGAATATCCATATATTCTGGTAGAAATCTGGTGGCAAAAACTTTTTCCAGTCATTTGTGAGTGCACTTGTCCAACAGTTGATGTCCGATATACTTGCAAAATGGAAGAAAGAATGTCTACTAACTCATCGAGATAGAAGTTTCCAAAGACATTTACCTTGACCTAGACAGATGATAGATTCCCATTAAAAAAAGCAAAAGTGTGGGGTCGAAGTTCCTCACGCATTTTCTACTACTTCGAATATAATTTGAAGAATTTAAAGTGGCTGTTGTATTTAAACAGTAGATAGGAAAGGAGAATGCAGCCAGGTATTGAGTCTCCACGAAATTAAACTCTCTGTTCGAATATAATTTAATATGAAGGAGATATCTCTAAAGACGGTGGAAGGTAGCCACGCCGATGCGGCTAGCCTGCCGGCCTTCGAGCTCTGTAACTGGTTTTTGTTACGTTATGTTACCTTACTTGACGAATTCTGCTAATTCACCCTACTAAAAGCCGCGTAAAAGAACTTCGTTTCAAAAAATACTTGACCTTGAAATAACCTTGTCAAGGCTTACCACTAGACAACTTTTCTTTTTCATTAAAGACTGTTATTGTTTTCTTTGGAAAGTTTTGCAATTTCCTTAACCATTCTTCAGTTATTTGAAATTTTTATTTTTTGAGTACACTTGTCCAACCGATGATGTCCAATGTACTTGCAGAATGGAAGAAAGGATGTCTGCTAATTCATCGAGGCAGTCTCTACAAAAGCTTCCAGGGACTTTGAGAACATGTACGTTGACGTAGAGTGAGATACAGTCTTCTTCTCTCCTCGTCTTGTCCCGCAATGCGGGGTCGGCGGACCTCACTCTTTCCCTCCAACCCAATCATACGTTTTTCCGTCCGGAAGAAATAGGACAGGCTGGCCCATCTCACGGTCTGACGCCTGTTGAAAACATGAATGAAGTGAGAGACATTTAAAGAAGTAAGGACTGTCTGTCCCAGCTCGGGCAGTTCGTAGTCGCCATCCACGTACCCACAAGATGTGGGCACCTGAGCAAGTAGAGTGAGATACAGTGGATTCCCATAAAAAAAAGACTTGACCTTGAAATATCCTTGGACGTTAGTCAAGCATTAATTTGGTTTCTTTTTTTTTCTCTGTAAAGTTTGACAATTTAGTTGAATTGAAAGTATTAAGGATTCTGTCCTCTTCAAAATCGAAGAGACAAATGCCACAAAATGGAATTATTTTTATTTTGACAAAATGAAAACCAAAGTCAGAGATTTACCCTTACCACCACCTTTTTTTTTTTTTGATCGTTTCGAAATGAATCGCCCACGATATCCTTTTTCTCTCTCTCTCTCTCTCTTTCCTTCAAGAAGAGAGGATCGTGGATTGATTTCTCCCCTGGGTGTGTGAGAAAGAGAGAGAGAGAGAGTTCAGGATATGGGAATGGAGAGAGTAGAGGCGGGGGTAGGGGGTAAGGGGGGTGGGAATCAATTGATCTTTGCTCGATTTCAATCACAGCTTTGCAGATGAAAGTCAACTATGGCTTCTCCTGCTATTTATTCTTTTTTTTTATTATTTTGATTTCACTTGCCGCCATTTTTTATATATATATATTTTTATTTTCATTTGATAAAATAACGTTAACGGAAATCAACTTGGATGAATGTTTTTTTTTCTTTTTCTCTCCCTTCTCAAAATGCAGCTTCTAAGATTAAAAGAGTATAATAAATATGATAGTTGTTACCGTAAACAGGTCCAAGGAATCTAGAGAGATCATCATAATTCCTTCTTAATGACTTTTTGATGCAAGGAATAAACCTCCAAAGGGTAATCTTGATCAATACATATCCAAGTAACACTCCTATTTATACTGATGGGTCAAGGAATCTGAGAAGGCAAGATAAATTTCGTTCCTCCGACATTTTTACTGCCGAAATTTCGACAATGAAGAATCAGAGATAAATATCAGACTCTCTGAGTGACATAACATCAATCAACAACCTTCCTCTGTCCTCGGCTTATTCTCTAGATGCGGGGTCGGCGGACCTCAACTTTTTCCCTATCCTGCGTTTTTGCGACCGGAAGAAACAGAAAAGGCGGGCTCGTCGAACGGTCTAACACCTGTTGAAAAATGGAAGGAAGAGGGAGACATACAAAGAACTGAAGGAATGCCTGTTCCAGCTTGGACAGATCGTGGTCGCCATCCACTTCCCTACAAGATGAGGGCAATCAGTCAACAATAAAGATTTTAATAGTCCATTGTGGAAATCCTTCTTAATTTACATAAAAACACTCTTCTGGAAATGAGCTGAAAGTTCTATGATTTTGAAGAGATCACAGCAACTGAATAATAATATCCAAATAACTGATATACTTTTCCCCTCTTTCTTCCTTTTTTTTTCTCTCATATTTCTGTTTTAATTTATTTTAATTTGTTAAAGTTTTGTTGTTGTGGTGTTTTTTTGGGCCTTGGGGGGGGGGGGGGGTAGGCCCCCCAAAGGTCGACTTGGTAAAAAAAAATTTTGGGTTGGATAAAATTATTTTTTTTTTTTTTATTATAGGGCCTTTTTCTTTTCCATTTTATAAAACTGATATACTGTCATAACAACAATCAGCAATAAAGATTTTAAGTCTGTTGTGGAAATACTTCATAATCTACTTAAAAACACTCTTTTAGAAACGAGCTGGAGGTTCTGCAAAGGAAGATTATGAATAAGAAGGGACCACAAGACAAGATTTCAATACAATAGCTAAAAATAATGAATTTTTTTTTTCTCGGGTGTGGTTATCGATTCGATCAGTGAGTGACAGGAGGAGTCAGCCAAGATGGAGCAATCCCACCACTAATCGAACTCCCAATTTACAACGTTCCAGTTTAACTTTGTCTTTATGTTAAGACAGATAATCTGGAACGATAAGCTTTAAGCTTAAAGCAACCTGTAATAAGAAATGACTATGTCTCTACCACAAACAAAGAAGAAGAAGAAGTAATATTCATTAGATTATGAATACACTAGATCTGATATTAAAGTATGGAACTCGATTTTGTATTTACTATGGATCTCCAATGAATGTGAAACATTTTAAGAGTGTCGAGCTACCCTTTTTTTGTTTGGGGGCTAATGGGTCCTTTACCACACTGCCTGGTACTGCCCGATGTGCTGAACCTCCTCTTTCTGGCCAAGCCGAAGCGATTTTCATCAATATTCGCCAGATATACATACTTAGCTGGATGAACCCATCACGTTATTTTCATGGTAAACTAAAATTATTTTAAAAATCTGCTTTTGTTTTTATTTACGGTTCTTCCTGGATATTCCACCCTGAAGTGTAGATCCTTCTTCCTTAATTAATTAATACCCCAATAATGAGGTAATGTCCAATCCATAAGGAATAAAAACTGCACGGAATAAAACCTACAGTTGCGGAATTATAATCAAGTTAAAAGTAAAACTATTATCAAATTAGTAATTATACAAATAATAAGTAGAACTACTAGCAAACTAACAAGCTCCTTTTGCGTTAAACTAACTAAACCCTAAATCGGCAAACTCCGGTTTGGAAAACTTTTCATTACCCTCCAATTAGCCTTATTTGACATCAATAGAATTATAACCAGATTTTTTTTTTAATTTAACATAGTTCCTGAATCATAATCTCTACCCCAGTTCATGTATTCTCCTATATTAAAAGAAGAACGTTCCTTAAGAAAGGTCTTAAACCTCCAACTTCCAAAGTTTTTCTAATCAATAATCCACAACTTTACAACTTCTACTCTTCTATCTGTATTTTGGTTATCTAAGAACAAACCTGTACCGTATTTCAGCATTACCACTTTGGAAAACAATGAGGCCCTCCAACCTTCGGCATAGATATCACCCTACTGCATATTTATATTGCTTATTGAAGAAATTGATGACATATTATAAATCAAAAAGAAATTATATTCTTCTGTTCTTTAAGAATCTATTTAAATGACTTACAAAGTCTATATTAAGTCCTTTTTCCCTCCCCCCCCCCCACCCTTATATATTTTGCTACTAAAGTCGTTTAACTAATTTAAAAGTAATATGACTTTTTATAGGAGTTGCCTGCCCGCTTACCTCCCCTCCCTCCCTCACCCCTCCACCTTTTTAACTTTTCAAGTGGAAAAAGAAAAAAAAAGAAGGAATTGGGAAAAGAAAAAGTGATGGAGATTCTCTCTACTTTTAAAATCTAATGATAAATAAAAGTTTTTGCAGTCTTAAGACTGACATTTCTACAACAATTAATGAAATAATCTCGCAAACAAAAACCATTTTTGAGGTGACCCTAGGCAACGAAATTCCAAAACTTTACCACTCTCAGATTGGCTGAAGACAAACGTCTTAGAGTTTCCAAAGTTTTGGTAAGGAGTATGCACTATCTTCTTACCATCATTTAGGACTATAAATTTATGAAATTTCATCCTTTTCCGATGAGTAGTTCTTGATATCTAAGCAGTTACACTTGCGGGGTCCTTATGACCAGAAACGTAAAGAAAATTGGGTTAAATTTTTTTTACTTACCCCTTATATACGGGATTTTAATTTATATGTAAATGGACATATTAATATAATTATCATCTTGAATTAATTCAATATTTGTGTTATTATACAAAACAAATAAACATGGAGGGATATTATATTATACGCATTTGCAGAGTGAGCGAGAGAGAATCCCATTACGAGATTAGATGAACTCATTTCAATTGCCAGAGAGAGAGGGGGAAAGAAAAAAAAACAGTTGCAAATTAACACAGTTGTGTATTCAAATGGAACTTTTGATTTAAACTCGAGGAATCTTTTGTAATCGAATATTATGGTCATCACAATTCAGTTACAAATACCCTAATACGGATCCGTTTTTTTAACGCTTCCTAAGGACCGATGCTACTCCTTTTAATATTTTCTTTAAACATGACGATTTTTGAAATCATGGTATTTACTCCAGAGCAGACCAGAATAATGTAATAAGAGTAGGAGGGAGAGACTCAACCGGAAGATCTAAGTAATTAGATTTGAAAGATTGGAGATTGTGGGTTTTGGGAAAAATAGAGGCACAGCTTATTCCAATCACGGGAGTTCATGGGGACTTAGAAATATTGGAATTGATAAGATTAATTGGGTAAGGATGAAGTCTCTCTAGTGTTTCGGGCATTTGCTGCATTGGGTGGAATTGATCTAACATTCTAGTGGTTTTCTTGCGACTAATAAGGATAGTTCTGTTTATTTATGTCCCCATTGAGGTAAAATGCGCTTCATCTGATATCAAAATCATGATTTCATCACTCTGTTGGTCTTGAACTCCTCTGTGAGATTTCTATTCGGAGTTCCTATAGACCAGCGAGAAAGGTAATGTGTTTAGGTACATTCTACCTGGAGAATTCAAAGATTCAAATTACATCAAAATTACAAATTGACACCACAATGTCACACACATTGGCGTCTTCTCCTCTCCCATTTTCCTCTCATATCACAAATTACGTTTACATAGAACAACAAACAAAAAAACAATCCACCTCGCAACCCTGCTTACCCAACAAATCCCCATAAAATCTTGACCGAAATGTCAGCACCTCCAAGTCAAATGACCTCCTATTTGTACCAGGAGAGCGGATTTAGAACATAGGATTTTAAACTATATACCGAGAAAAGTCTTACAGGGAGTCCGCTTGTTCTGCAGATGTCGAAAGACAGTGAAGTCTGTGACGTTCTGGAGGTCTTTTAACAGCCGATTTCGTTTTCATTTATTAAATGAGGTCGGTTGATTTTAGTAGCGTTAGGGAACAGGGAGGGAAAGAGTGAATGTATCATTTTTTGTACTCCAGCCTCAGAGCAGAATATCAATTATCTATCATATCTAGCGGTAATTTTGTGTCCAAGCTTTACGGAACTTTATGTTATAATATCCCAAGCATAGCTCATGTTCTTCAAGACCCAATGTATAATCATCTCATGAACACTTGAATGTAAATAAAGTTCAATTTAATTTCAGTCGTTGTGCTTCGTCTAACGTCAAAATCACAATTTCGAGATCTTCTAGGTTTATAAAAATATTAATAAGGGTGTCCAAAGTTAAATAATTCGACTTTTTGTAGTTTGAAGCATATTTACCCAGTAACAGTAAATCAGCACCAATTGGGCTGAAGCTTCATATTTCGATATATTCCAACTATTCAGGAGGTGTAGTCTTAAAAAAAAATCTAGAAAAATTCTAATAAAGAACCACATTTTCTCTAATCCCTAGAAGCTTATGGAAAATGGGATTTTTGAATTCTGAAATAGTATCTGTTGGTTAAATTATAAGAAAAATTGAATGTCCTCGTCGAAGGAACGTCATGCAGCTAGTATTCTAAATTGAACGCTATTGATTAAACGGAAAAAAAGTGTTTATTTAAGCGTGACACAAACAATAGATAGCTGTTAATTTAGCTCATTTAAAGAGCATCAGGTAATCATTTAATAAAGCGTCTCTCTCTGGCAAAACCAGATTATATATCATCGAATCACGAATTAAGGGATTAATCAAACATAAAATCGGAATTAATTCGGAAATGATTAGCAACTGGGGAAGGAAATGTACACTCACTCATTGTAACATACACGGTACTGTACATATTAAGAAAAATTGAAAGAGATTTTAACGAAAATACACGTTTTAATAAAGTGTCAAAAGAGAGCTAAAACTTAGGAATTGGAAAAAATTAATTAAACAACAATGGATGTTCCAAAATGAATGGGTGGCCCCGAAAACCAGTTGAACGTCAACCGGTAGGATAAATAAAAAAAATCTGGTGTGAATGGCCGCACCTTCGGTAGTTTGATTTGTGTCGACAAATATTGAGTTTTAAACTCTACGGTACATTAGAATTCACGATGTAAAAAAAATAATGAGTTTTATTGGTGCAGGTCGAGGGTCCGGTGGCTTGGTGCAATGGACAGCACGTCTATGCTCCGGAAAGGCTGGAGATCCTGGGTTCGATTCCCGGAGGTCATGGGATGTTTAGCCTCACCATTAAATAACACTACAGTCTTGTTAAAAGTAAAAAAAATAAGCTTCGAACAATTTTGAGGGCAAAATGAGAATATACATTTTAAAGAGCATCTAAAAAATAATTGATATGATTTTATTAAAATAATTTAGTGATTTTGAAAAATAAAAAAAAAAAAAAAAAAAATAAAAGATTTTTTCATTTTTTTTGGGGTTAAAAAAAAAAAATTTTAATTTTTTTTTTTTTTTTTTTTTTTTCGACAAGAGTCTGATTGTCTAAAAAAAACGTGTATTTCCATCAAAATCGTGACATCGAATTTGACATGAATCCATTACTTTTACAGAAAGTTAAAAAAAGAGCCCATAAAAATTCGTCAACTAGTTTCATAATACATGAAAAAGTATTAAATTTCACAATTAATATTCTATATTTAATAATTTATAAATATTTTTGTACAAGATATCATTTTTAATACTAATATTTTTAAATTTATTTATAAAGTCGCAACTTAATGGATTAGACTTTGAACAACTTATGGGGGGGGGGGGATATTTAATTTCAAGTAGAAAAGTTTGTGTCCCGGAAGTGCCTCGTTTAAGAGTTATTAATAAAAGTTTTTGGCTTTATCACCTACGCCTTCCTTTCGCTTTCTGACTATTTAAATCATCCCTCACTCTAGTTTTACTATTTCTGACACTCTATTTAACTTTTAACGAGAGGGGAGAGGGGAAGGGAGGGGAAAATTAATTTATATTTTATTTATTAGAAAAATAAAATATATTATATAAATTATTAATTATAGAATAATTATTGTGAGATTTATTTATTTGATTTTTTTTTTAAATCAATAACTCAGAAACTATTTGACGAATTTTTATGGGGTCTTTTTATAAATTAATAAAAAATTCATTCTTTATTAATTAGTCATGTATAAATGCCTATATGAGCTCTGAAATTATTTGACGGATATTTTTTTCTGCTGTCATCTTTGAGAGCGAATATATCGGTATCGTCGTTGTCCTTTAAATTTATTTTTTCAGCACGATTGCCCAGATGGAGCGGGCTCTTGGAGGGGGGGGGGGGGCACTTTCCTAAACCCAAAAAAAATTTTAAATTACAAAAATAATAAGAACAAACATCCTAGATAAAAATACTTAAACTCCAAATCTACTAAACGAATTTATTGCTTTTCGTTATTCATATATCTTTATAAAATAATTTATTTCATAGACCTATTTTTTCATAAATTTTAAAGACCCTATTAATGATTGATTGAATTTTATTCTTTGATATTTAATCCTTCTTCACGTTTTCACCTTTTTATTTATTTTTTTTTTTTAAGGGAAAACAAAAGAATGGAAATGATTTAAAGACACGACACCACAACCCCCCCCCTCCCCTTTTTTATTTCTTTTATTGTGTAAACGAAAGAAAGAATGACAAATAAGAAAATTATACAAGATGTTTATATAATCTCCTGGATTGTAATATTTTAGCATTTTTTTTTGTTAAACATTGTCAAAAAAATAATGGTGAGAAAATGGAGTTTTATTTTAGTTATTTATGAAAATGATAAAAAGTCGAAAGAAATAAAATTTATTTATTTGTTTTTTTTTTTTTATTTAAAAATAAATTTCAAAAATATGTGAGAAATAATCAACGGGATTTAAATTTATTCAATTTAAAATAACATTTATTTAATTTATATTATTAAATAAACGTAGAATAATATTTGTGAGATTTATTTTATTTTATTTAAATAACACTTGAGCTATGAAACTGATTGACGAATTTTTATGGGCTTTTTTTTGGTTGAAAATATTCCATTGATGAATTTAGTATGTAACACCAAAAATAATAAAATTTAAAGAAAATCAGAACATATTTTATGAAAGAATTAAAGAGCCAAGGTGCAGCTAGTTAATAAATTATAAAGTGTTAATTAGCCTCGTGAAATGGAAGAGTTCGTGAGATAGCCAAGAGATTCTTTTTTTTTTTTTTTTTTTTTTTTTTTTTTATTTACTGAATCAATTGTACATAGGGCTATATGCCCCTCTTCTTTTTTTTTTTTTTTTTTTTTTTTAAACATTCACACTTTTTTTCTCATTCACACTCACACTCACACACACATTCACACAGTCTTTTCGGCAACTTAGGCCATTTAAGACTTTGACGATAACCGTTGTAATATATATTATCTATTGTGGGTTCAGGCATTTCTATTTAAGCCATCTGGTATCCAAATGGCTTAAATAAAATCATCGGACTGCCTGGGTCCGAACCCGCGACGTTTGGTATAGGAGGTAGGTACGCTACATACTACGCCAAACTCGGGGGCTATGCCCCTCTTAGTGTACATGAGGTAAAATCAGCCAACTCAAAGGCAAAACGCGAGCCGCCGACCATCAGTCGCCCCCCCCCCCCACAAGGCCAGAATCCCAAGGCCCCACACGCCGCAGGCCCCTCGCCCCTATCAGGAACCAGCTCCAACCATCAGCCCGAAGGTAAGGCGTCTAAATGCGCCAACATCACGACATCCCCGGATCTCGGAAGGGAGGCCATTCCAAACCCGGCATGCGGTCGCCGCAAACGACCGCGCCATCATACCCGACCTATGCACCGGACAGGCAAGGGTCCGCGACCTACTCGAGGCCCCAAAGTGCAGCGTCTCGGACAGATAGAGTGGGATGCCAGACCTCAAGGTTTTAAAAATAAAGTTGACATATCTGGTATGCCTATACGAGTGGAGGCTGCCCCCCAGGACATCCGCGGCCCGATGGGAAATATGCTCTCTCGGCGCAACACCGAACACATATCTTAGGCAGGCATTAAAGGCGACAGTGAGCCTACGCCTAGAACGGGAGTCCAGGTTATAGAATACCACTGGGTTCGAATTTCCTGTGAAATTATATATTCACAATAAATTTAAAAAAAAAAATTATTTTCATTATTTATTCATGTAAAAGGTAGAAATGGAAAAAAAATCAAATTGATTTAATAGATTTAATAATTAATTAGAGATAAAAAACGACTCCCATGAATATTGGGAGATTTAACTTTTAATTGTGACATGAACTCTGAAATTAGTTGACCGATTTTAGTGATTTGTCCCCATAGGTTTCTGTTTATTTTTTTATAAGTAAATAATTATGATAATATAAAGAAAAAAATCTTTAATCAAGTCTTTTTCGGTTCGTTATTTGAAAAATAAAATATATTATATAAATTATTTATTGTGAGATTTATTTATTTGAATTTTTTTTGTTTAAATCATTAACTCAGAAACTATTTGACGAATTTTTATGGGGTCTCTTTTTTAAATGAATAGAAAATTCATTTTTTATTAATTAATCATGTATAAATGCCTATATGGACCCTGTGACGCAAAGGTGGTCAAGACCAAACATCGAGTTTTGAGAAAATCAACAATAAAGTTTTTGTTTACATTGGATTATATAATTTTTTGCCAATTGTGCAAGTAACATTAAATATTAATTTTTTTAGGACATATTTCATAAAAAATATTAATTAAAGCATTTGAAACAATATTCCGTGCTTAACTCAATTTTGAATTTTTGGTCTTTGACACACCATTGCATAACAGGGTCCATAGAGCTCTGAAATTATTTGACGGATATTTTTTTCAGTTAACGTCATCTTAGAGAGTGTATATATCGGTATCGTCGTTGTCCTTTGATGGCTTTAATTTTATTTTTTCGTGTACAAAAAAATCTTTAATCAACTCTTTTTCGGTAGGTATTTGAGACCATTTAGACTCCATCCTTTAAATTAATAATTATAATAAAATTTGAATAAAAACTCTAGTCTCTAAAATAAGAAGCGAAACCTCTATCTCTATGCTAAATCCTAGTGTTTATTTATAAAATAATAAAGAAGAATCAAAAAATAATTTATTTCAAAAGGTTGCCAGGTATTTTATATTCATTGACTATAAATTTTTTTTATAGGAAATTATATTTCCTTTTCTTATGAAATATTGAAATTTTCAATTTTGCCTCTGAGATTGTTTGTAAGAGATCCCAGGTTTGAAAGGATATATACTCACAATAAAATTAAAAAAAAAAAGTCCATTAAAATAGGTTCATTACATTTGAAATGTTAAATAAAATGAAATTATTAATTAATAAGCCATTGTTATTTTAATTCTGTATTCATTTCCCCCAAAAAAAAGCTCTCCATGCAAATTGGTCAAATATTAGAATTAAATCTCACAATTATTATTCTATAATTAATTATATATTAATTAATTCAAATTGTCTTTTTTTTTTGACGAATAAATAAAAGAAAAAATCCGTTATTTTTTTCAAGCTCTGTAATTTGTTAAAAAAAAAACAAAACCTCCCCCTCCTCTTGAAGGGTTGTCATTTGTAGCAGTAATCGAAACGAAATGTCAGTGAGTGAGTGCAGGCAGCCTGATAAGGGAAATAATATCTTATTTTAGCGAGAACCCTTGATCTAGATCGGATCGTGTGCTTGCTTGCTACGAGCACGTCGCATATGACCTCCAAGATTATAATGATCGAACGCGATTGCGCCCTTAGATTACAACCCCTTCCCCCCCCCCCCTCGCGCCCCTTAGCTAGTCTTACTTTTTTATTTTTCTTTAATTCAAATAAAATATAAAATTTGAATTTAATAATATTTAAAATAAAAATTATTGAATTATATTTGTGAAATTTAATTCTTTTAAATTTTTAATTTCTATTTACTTTGAAACTAGTTGACGAATTTTTATGGGGTCTTTTTTTGCAATGAATATTGAAAATTTTAATCGTTTTTCAACTAATTTCAAATGTACTTTTGTAACATTTATATACTATTTTTTGTTTTAAGATCAAATGAATCGAACCTGGGATCTCCAACGAACCCTAGAGACGCATCCCCTTGATCAGGGATAAAATTTAGATAAATTTATCTTCCTAGTCTTCGTTTAGTGGTTAAATAAGACATTAAAAAGAATTTTCTATAAAAATAAATAAATAATAAAAGTAAAAAAGGTATAATAAATTATTTTTTTCCCAAAATCGAACAACACTAATACTGACCCGAGTCTAAAATGGCCTCAGATACTGTATTACCTACAAAAATAATTTTAAAAAATATAGGTTAAAAATTTTTTTTAAATTTAATTAATTTTGAATGATGAATGGTAGAAACACGAACAAAATGCAGACGCAACTGTGTTAGAGGACCAATTAAATGGAACCCAGGATCTCTAGTCTTATCAAAGTGAGGCCAGACTAGGGATTATTTCTTTTTAATTTATATTAAATATGACATTTAACTTCCCATTTGTATTGATTATTATTTATAATTTATATAATTTAGTTTGAATTACTTTCAAATCATTATTTAAATCAAAATTAATTTTTTAGACAATCTAAATCTTGAAAAAAAAAAACGCCCCATAAGTTTCCTAGTCCATCATAGGGGTGTTCGTATATGGGAAAAAATAATCGATTAATCCGAATAATCAGTTATTGGGTCTGGAAAGAGGAAAAAATAATCGATTATGAAAAAAATCGATTATACCTTTATTTATTCTGCAAAATTTTTTTCCTCCAGTGAAAATGATTTAACTTTTTCTTTTTTTAGGAAACCAAAATTTTTTGCCCCCTGCGGAAATTTTTTTTTCTTTCGTTAAAATCTTTTGACCTTTTTTTCGAGACTCATCCGATCTTTTCAATCCCATTTTTCCCAAAATTAATCGATTTTTTTCCAAATAATCGATTATTTTGCGAAGCAATATTAAAAAAAAAATAAAAATAAAAAATAAAAAAAAATAAATAATAAAAAAAATAATAAATTAAATGAAATTATAATAATTAAATCTCACAAATATTATTCGATAATTAGTTGTATATATTTAATTTTTTTTTTTTTAGACTTTTTTTCCTCCAGTAATGAAGGCTTAATAAATTTCATAAAATTAAAAAATAAACGGTCAACAGAGAGAGAGAGAGAGAAAAATGATTTAATTAAACGGCAAAGGGAAGGGGGGGGGGGGAGTTTTTATCATTTCTTTGTTTATTACTTGTTCAATGTTCCCCAAGCGATTGCGTTAACGAATGGCGGGGGAGGTTATTCAAAACCGGCTATAAAACGCTTCATGTTTCCGATATTCCGCGAGATACAACAACACCCGAGAGAGGGTTAAAAAAAAAAAAGGGACGACGTCCTTCAGGCCAATTCAATTAGCATCTGTCAGTTGGTTTACTAAAAGCAATTAGAATGTTCCGAAGAAATGTTCGTCTCTCCTTTAACTATACTCCAAGGGCTAATGTAGTGTCTGGGATTATAGTGGCACCACCGCCACCAAGTCCCAATAGAAATTACCACCCCCCACCTCCCCTCCACATTGCAATTAACTCGACGAGGCGTTCTAATAATAATAATAATAATAAAGTCGCTAACCGCAAAAGTTTCAAGTGCAGTGAATAAAAGAAAATCTTCTTTAGAGACAATGAATGAATGAATATATGCATCTTAGGGACAAGTTTAATGTAATTAACTAAGTGAATCGAAACATGTAGCACTCGTAATGGCTTTCGCTCTCGCCCGTGCACTTCATCTACTCTAGATTAATAATTTCTAACTTGGTTAAAACTTGCAAGCGCGCGTTTTATTAATTAAAGAAAATGAGGATTTTATCAATTGCGACTTGAGCACCAATGCCTTTATGTATCTCTGGCTTTTTAAGAATTGAAAAACAAAAAAATTCCCATAAAAATCCTTCAACTAGTTTCAGAGTAAATTGAAAATTTAAAAAATAATTAAATCTCACAAATATTATTCTATATAATTAATTATATTTATTATAATTTTTATTTTTTTCTTAATGATTTATATTTAATTAATTATTAGATATATATTGCTGAGCTTTATTTCCAGAATAAATATTTACTAATTAAAATAATACATTATATTCAATTCTTTATTCAATCAATCACATAAAAAAAAAAAAAAAACAGGTACATCACGGCTTCCATTTACACCAATAATTATATGATATAATAATAATAATAAAATGAAAACAATAAATTAATTAATTAAGTCAAAAAAAAAATATCACAGACGAAGCTTATTTCTCATGAGAAAGTGTAACATTGCCTTATAAACCGCCATACACCCGCACTAGCCAACAAATGCGTGACGTTACATGGCTCTGATCCTCCAGCTCCCTCCTAAACCTCATATTGACACAACTAAACAAAATGTGGTTGAGACAATCCCAGGACACACCACCATACGATATGATCAAATAAAATTAAAGATTATTAAAAAATAAATTGCAAAAATTCATAATAAATATCATTAATTATAGAATAATATTTGTGAGATTTAATTAATTTAATTCTCGTTTGAAATTTGAAATCTACTTTACGAATTTTTATGTTTTTTTTTTTTTAAATTATATTGATATAACACCGCCGACCCTGCTCTGCGGGATTAATAATGGCGAGGAGAGAGGAAGAAGATATAAAGAATTTCACTTAAGCGTGTTTTATATTTGTACAAAGATATTTAGAGTGTTTTAAAGTAAAAAAAATTGGCGTGACTGGTCTCAGAGCACACAACCATCGGATATCAAAAATTCCGAGCCATTCATTCACCGATGTTATTTTTTTTTTTATTTCATTTAATAAATAACACATAAGAAAATTCACTTATTTAAATAAATGTAAAATTTGTTATAAATGCAAATTTCTCCTTCTCCCACGCAATAATTGAATTCATTAAAAAAAGAAGCAGCGAGAGAATACGGAAAGAGGAATCTTGAGAAATAACCTGGAAGTTAGGCAACCAAAGATAAAGAGGAAATGAAAGTGAAAATTTCTCTAATAATTTAAAATAAATTTATATATGATTATTAATAGAATAATAATTGTGAGATTTAATTATATCAATTTTTTTTTTTTAATTTACAATTCACGCTGTAACTACTGGAAGGATTTTTATGGGGGATTTTTTTAGATTTTCAATTTTTAATGAGTATAATATATGAATTAGTTAAAACTATATGTAGATAAAATTAATCAAAAACACTCGGTGATATGTTTCAATACTTAATACATATTTTTATATTAATATAATGATTGTTTCAACTTTCTTGCTCGACACACTTAATGACAACTTAATTTATAGATTATTCAATCTATAAATTTTTAATTTAACACAAAAAGAAAGAAAGACAAATGATAATAACGTTGTTGGGTTGTGGGTTAAGAAAAAGAAAAAAAAAAACTCTTTATTATCAAATTCTATTGAGAATAACAAATTGGATTTCAATAGGGCAATAAATCCCGCCCCTCCCTTTCCCGGAGTGGGCGGTATTTTTAGCCTGCCTACTTTTTTTTTTTGTTTTGTGTTTAAGGGTCGATGTTCCGATGCAAATATGTACCACCACTACCACCACCATTTGTGTCACGCAAGTCGTTCGTCCTCTCTTTTGTCAAAGTGTTAAATAATTCTTTTGATAAGCAGAAAGAAGGGATGGGGGGCTCCTACACAGTGATTAATTGACACACACATACGAAAATAGAAAAAAAAAAAATATCAACTTTTTATACTTGACAATAGAAAGAGAGAGAGAAAAGCATATGAAAATAAAAGAACCACTCAGGTCACGTTTGTTGTCCTGATTAAATAAAAAATCTCTTTGGCTACAAACAGACAGACACACGGATTAATATATATATATTGTGTCTGTCCGTTTGACCTTTAGATTTACGAAAAGAAATTCTCAAATGGGAAGGCTCTCATTAAAAGCTAATTAATTATTATTATTAAATCTCTCAAATTAAAAATTATTAATTGTTTTATATAATTAAAAATTATTTTGTGTTAAATAATTCACTCATCTAAATTGCGACATGAAACCATTACTTTAAAAAAAAGAGTTCATAAAAATTCGTCAAGTAGTTTCATAATCCATGAACAAGAATTAAACCAATTAATAAACAATTAATATTCTATATTTAATAATTTATAAAAATTAAATAGAACAGAAGATTTTTGGAAATGATATTTCAATTCTTAAATTAACAAAATTAACAAAATGAATATTAAATAAAATTTAAATAATTATATCAGTAATTATAGAATAATAATTGTGAGATTTAATTTGATCAGTTTTTAATTTTCTACAAAACTACTTGACGAATTTTCATGGGTTTTTTTTTTCACAATACAAAAAAATAATTTGAGGTATCTAGAACTAAAAAATACAAGTACAAAAATATTAATAAATAGTTTCTTTTTTTTTTTTTGATTGTTGGAAATTAAATTTAGATTGAAATTTATTTATTTATTATATAATTTACTTGGACATTTAAGCTACAATGACTTTTTTACTGTTACAATAAGTAGCTAACAACTTAAAATAAAATTAAAAAAAAAAAAAAACAAACAGCGAGAGCGCATAATTAGTGGCGTCATTTCAACATTTTCTTGGGGGAGGGCAAACATTTTTTTTTTATTTACTTACAACTAGGTACTCAAGAATATTTAATTTAATTAATTGTTTAATTTTGCACAGTTTATATACTCGTATTTATATTTTGAAATATTTTATTTAGAATAACATAAAATTTTATAAAAATCACAGCCCTTGGGGGGGAGGCAAATGCCACCCCTGCCCCTCCCCCCCAAATAACGCCACGGCGTATGATATTTGAAGGTTTAGTCAGATTTGTTGCAGATGGTCGAGGAAATGAAAAAAATCATTTTGTTGTCAGAGATTTTTTATTGGAATGGCGACAAATTTTACAGTTTCGGTTATTTATATGACCATCATCAGGTCTGTGACTTATTTCTCATGGAATGTCTTTTACACTTTTATAAAAATTGTCTTCCTATAGATATATTTGTAAGAATATTTTCTCTGGCCTGATGATGGTCAGATAAATGACCGAAACTGTAAAATTTGCAATTCAGTCCAATCTCATTCCAATAAAAAAATCTCCTTTCTACAAAATTATTTTTTTTCATTTCCTCGACCATTTGCAACAGGAATCTGAGTAAACCTCTTTGTTTTCCTTCAAAAAAACTCATAAATTTGTAAAAACAAAATTAAAAACCATCTTCATCTTCTTTCTTAGTTTCAAGTTTATACTTTTCAGAAATTGAAACAATTTTGCAACAATGGATTTAACTCTCTTCTATTCTTGATGTTCAAAAAATGTTGAATTTCTTTAAGAATTTATTTGTAGCTCGGTGTTGCGCACATGTTTCTGCCAAAATTTACTCAGGATAATGAAATAATTATAATTTATTTTATAGTATTTAAATTAGTCTAAACATAGACTAACCGCACGATCTGCCTTTAATAGAAACGTTAAAGTAGCTCAATCTTTTTACTTTCACAGCTCCTCCCCAATTACACACTGAATGAAGAGCAAAATACGATATTAAGGGGTGAGTAAAAAGGAGCGAAGACTTCCTGATTAAGGCCGCTCGTAGTCTGTCAAAAGCTCTTTATTAGAATTCAAATTTATTTTCCATTAAATAACAAACATTCAAATTTAATATATTTATATGATTAATTATAGAATAATATTTGTGAAATTTAATTTTAACTTCTCCTTTATAACTTATTAATTTCAAAACTACTTAACGGATTTTGATGGGCTTAATTTTAATATAGATAATTTTACATTTAGACTAAAAAGACGGAAGCTTGTATTTTATAAAAAAAAAAGATTATAATCAATATTGATGTGTGAATTATGAAAAATGTGTAGTAGTCTCGAGGGGAGATCTCCTTCCCTCTTGCACTTTATTACTCATCACTATTTGCAAAGCTCTCTCTCGCTATTGAAGGGGTTGTCAGCTACTAACTCGGCTGATGGAGAGGGTTTATTTAGAGGGTGGAATGGGATGCACTTCTCTCTCTTTCTGCATTGCTATAGAGAAGGGAGTGTGTTGAAAAAATCATCTAATAGATGAATGTTTGTGTAACTTTTACTTGGGGGGAGAAATGGTACTGCAAAAAAAAAAAACAATTGACTTTAAATTAATATTAAGAGACAAATTCTTCTTTAGGTACAGTTATTTTGATGCATCAATTCTCAAGGAACTTAACATCCAAAAAATACAGTCCACAAGAATAAAATCAAGGATGCTGGCATATTTTGGCCACCTAGCTAGAAGAGCTGACTGTTTGGAGAAGCTTGTGATCGAGGGGAAGGCGTCCACGAGGGCGGTCCCTGAAAAGATGGGCTGACCAAGGGGAACAGGCTCTAGGAAGAGGACTACAACAATCAATCCCAAGACCGAGCTTCGTGGAGAACAACAACGGAAGGCATCACATGACTTCACCACGCTTCTTCGAAAAGCAAAGGACTGAGAAGAAAGGATAATTCTGATTGATTGATGATTAATTCAATTTATGAGGGAATTTTTCACTCTCCCTGAAGTTATGGGAAAGAACTCCCGGTTTGTCCACAAATAGATGAGTTAGTGGCTATGTGCTGGAAGTAATCCATGGAATACAAATTTCGGTAATTTGAAATGATTGAACCCAGAGATGGACAAAATCCTTTAAAAATGATTAGCGATTCGATCCGCAGATCCAGGTCAATTCGGACGATCCGATTCACTGATCCAATTCGGCTGCTGCAAAAGGATTAGATAGATATTTATTTGTTCTGAGGCTAATGCTTCTTGGAGCACGAAAAATTACACTTTAATTTTACAATTTTACCTTCACACACTCAACCGCCCGTCCCCCTCTGCTCTCCAATAAGACGTTGATAGTATTGGACCTTAAAGACCGTCTGATTCCCTCCAGGATGCCCCCCGGACTCTTCAGAAATAGACCTGTCGTCCGGTGAATAGACATCTGCATGCCCAAGGCTCTTAGATCTGAAAGATGTCGTAAAGGTCTCTGAATAAATAAGGATTAGTGATGCGTCCCGGAGATCCGCAAAGCTCGGACGATATGATCCGCTAATCCAATCCGATTTAGAAAAAGACTGTTCTGATCGGTCATCCGGTGTTGCAATTCGGATATCCGATCAATTTTCCCAATAAAATTCTCCCACCTCCATCTTCCTACACCTCCTACTTTCACATCCAACAAGATGTTCTCCACCGATACCTATATTTACAAATTTTTCAGCAGTTTTTGCTGACCCCACGGCTCACGTCTTTTTTTCAACTCAATATAATTTAATATGAATATTATTTAAAAAATAAAAGATTTATATTAATAACTTGAAAATCTTTTATTTTTTGCGTTTCGCCGCTCAGATGCTTGTTTTAAAAATAAATAATTCTTTTATCATCATTATCATTACTATAATATACAGCGCTAGCCACTCAATTCCGTTATGTTCCTGTTTATAACTTCTCTCTCGCTGATTGTTTAGAGTGAGAGGAAGTGGAGCCAGTGAGAAAAAGGGAAATTTAAAACTTTGAAAATTTTGCTCGCCAAGGCGAGCAAGGGGATCGAGTGGGCGCGGCCTCCTGGCAAAGAAATCCTAGACAATTCAAATTTGTTTTCCACTCCTCTTAATCCATCCACGTTGTGATATGTTGTGATATTCTAATTAATTTAATTTCAACAATATCCAATTAACAATTAGATTTATTTTATAATTCAATTGATTTTAAAAGTTTTGTAGAATTCAATTGGATTTAAAAATAAAAATAATTTACAAATAAATGATTCTCGTAAAATCACATACATTCACAGGTAGAAATCACAATGAATAAGCTAACTGTAATGTCACTTTTAACTTCCCATAACGGATATTCTAAATAGCATATTCTATAATCCTATTGTTAAAATATTCAAATTTTATTTTAGCGAATGGCAAAAAATAAAATAAAATAATAATTTAAATACATAAAATCAAATTTTATATTCTCTTTCATGGTGGGGTTTATTATTCTTAATTTATCACAGAAGAGAAAGAAAGAAAGCACAGCAATGAAAGGTTTTTATTTCTTTTTGTTTCAATTTTTATGATTTAAGAAATGTATATCATGTTATCATAGTTAAAGTGTTTTTTCGGATTTTAATAAATTGATTAAAAAGATCCGTGTTTTGTTGCGGTATTTAAATTAGATAAATAGAAATTCTTTTTCTATAATAACAACAAATTTGAAAATTAAATTAAATTTCATATAAATATGATAAATTATTGAATAATAATTGTGAGATTTAAATTTCCTTTTTAATTTTTTATTTTTAATTCATTTACTCTGAAACTAGTTGACGAATTTTGATGGGATTTTTTTTAATGTATAGGGAATTTCACAAGGGGCTCCCCAGTTTCTCCCATTCCTCTATTTATATAGAACTATTAACATTTCCGGGGGGCCCAGCCGAATTCCCTAGCTACGCCCATGCTGTATTATTATTGAATAATTATGAATGATGATTGGTAGAACCAAAAAACCAATGGTATAACAACAAAAGGCAGTTTCAGCTGTGCTAGACGATCAATTAAATGGAACCCAGGATCTCCAGCCTTATCCAAGTGAAACTAGACTAACAAATATTTTTATTCAATTTGACGTCTAATTTATTTAGATTATTTAAAACAGAATTAATCTTTTAGACATCCTTTTCTAAAAAAGCTTAAAATCTAAAAAAAAAATTTGAAATTTCTTTAGGAACTTTAAAATTAGTGTTCTATAATTGTAAGGCAACACAGGATGGATAATTGATTTGATTGATTGATTAATATTTGGTTTCCTGAAGAAGGATTTGTATTGAAACCGAAACGTCGTCAAATAATCTTGCCTGAACATTATCTCTAACCCGTGATTTATGCTTTTAGACTTTATTTTACATACAATCAAAAGAAAGATGGGTTCTAAATGGCCTTAGATGCCCAAAACATTAAAAAAATCAATTATGTTTTGTATGAACTTATGCATATATAAGTTGGAAATTAATTGATTAAAAAAAAAAAAAAATTATCAGATCCAAAAAGAGTAATTAACACAAAGAAAAAAAAGAGAGGGGATGTTATTAATTTGATTCCTTTTTTTTCAGTTGTTTGTAAATTTAGCATTAAAAAAAAAACTCATAAAATAACGTTTTATTTGAAAACATTTTTTTTTTAACTCTAGTTGTTAATTAGTCCTCCCCTCCCCCCAATGCCCACCCTCCCACCCTCCCTTCTGGATTTTCTTAAACAAGACGACGACGACGTCATTCATTAGCATTTTAACTTTTTTTATTTTTTATTACATTAGTAAAAAAATATTTTTTCTCTTTCTACAATCTGATAAAAAATTTTTAGATCAATTAAGCAATTCGAAACGCCATTTTACATTTTTGTTGTTGTTGTTGTATGTAAATCAGACAACAACAACGTGTATATAAATTAGCCTTGTAAATAAAACTATAAACGAGCTTTAGAGTGGTGATGGGGGGGGGGGAGAAGGGGAGGGGGAGAAGAAAATCAAGGAATATTAAAACGAAAAGGATATTACATTACTAAATGCAATTCACACTGTAATAATTCAAAACAGAGAAATGATCTGACAAAAAAAAAAAAAAAATTATGTTTCTGTGATAAATTGGCCTACTTTAATGTTATAATAAAGATTAAATTTAATCTCTAATGATAAATTAATATACATTAAATTGACCTTGAAGGAGAGAGAAAAAAAATTTATGTAGAATTTTTATATAAAAGTTGTATTTGAAAATTATATTAATATTATCAGAAAAATTAATTTAAAAGATAAAAATGAAATAAAATTTATATATAATTAATTATAGAATAATAGTTGTGAGATTTTATTCTTTTTAATTTTTAATTAAATAAATTCATGGGGCTATGAAACAGATTAACGAATTTTTATGGGCTGTTTTTTTAAAAAACAGTTTAAATTGTTTTAAATTAGAATAGTTGTTTGACTGATAGGCTATCGAAGAAAAAAATAAAATATTTTTTTTTTTTTGGCTACTGACTTAGGTAACATAGTTTCGGCCTTAAATGGGCCATCATCAGGTAGAGTTGTAGTTTGAAGCTGAATCTCTCCTAATGATTTGATGATGTTTAAGGCATTCTAATAATTTTTAAGAATGAGTTTAAGTTATTTTGAATTAAAAGGGAAAATTGTCATCAACATCAGCAAAATACTATAAGTGAGACAACTTGATTCAGCTTCAAAGTCAACCTGATGATGGCCCCTTTTAGGCCGAAACTGTGTGTTATTATAAAATTAAAAAAAATCTAAACTATGAGACTTCTGAGGTGGTCGCGCAGCTAGTAAACGTTCCGAAAAATTCCTCAGCAACAAATGAAACAACTTAATTCAGAAATAAATAAAATTATTTAGTATATGTGAGGTTTCACTAAATTGTAAATGAAAGAAATATTGAATTTCTAACTCGATATATTTCGGGCTATTAACCCATCTTCAGGAGTACATGTGACTGAGTGAATAAAAGAGAATAGATGCTACCAAGCAGGCTTGGGTAGGAGTGGGGGCCTGCTTGGTAGCATCTATTCTCTTTTATTCACTCAGTCACATGTATGCACTCCTGAAGATGGGTTAATAGCCCGAAATATATCGAGTTAGAAATTCAATAATTCTTTCATTTACAACTTAGTGAAACCTCACATATACTAAATAATTTTATTTATAAATATGTTTCACGGATAACCTACACCACTTTCCCTCCAAACTATAAACTTAATTCAGCTTAAAAATACAACTCTGCCTGATGAGGACACATTGGAGGCCGAAAATGTTGTTTAAAAACTAATCGAGGGGGGTTGTGCAGCTAGTTAACGTTCTGAAAAATTTCTATCCTTTCCGGATATATTTAAAAAATAAATACATAAACAATAATGACCAATAGCAGAGTGTTATTATTATTTAAAAATAAATAAATCCTTATATATATTAAAATATTATAATTTATTCGTTGTATTAACAAGTGAAGTGACCGTCGACACGAACAATTGAATGTATTTAATAATTAAATATCCAATATTTGCATATATAATTGTAATAATTATTTTATTTTTTTATTTTCGATTTAAATAATGAGTGTGTGTGTTTTGCGAACAAATTATTTCAATTCTAATTGTACGAGTTTTATATAACTTTATTTTTTGTTTTTTGTCATTATTTAAAATTAAAAAAAAACTGGTGGTAAAAAATATAGAAAGAATTGAGGCATTATTATTCAATTAAAAACAGAGGCTGTTACTGAGTAAAAAAAGACAGTTATTGGCTTAAAATAACGATATAGCCCCTCCTCCAATCTTCCCCCACTCCCTTTTTTGAAAAATATTTTAGCTTGATTATGGCCTTTTCTACTCTAAAAAAAAACAGCCCATAAAAATTCGTCAATTAGTTTCAGAATTGAAAATTTAAATAATTAAATTTGTTTATATATATATATTTTGAATTCAAAAAAATGTTTCAATTAAGGTCATTTTGACTTTAGAGTAAAATTATTGGTATTAAATAAAGACCTATTGTTTTCGGCGGTATATATGATTAATTGTCGGATAATATATGCGAGATATAACTAAATTATTTTAATTCTGAATTCTGCAACTAAATGACTGATTTTTATGGGGTGTTTTTTTTTTATGTATTAATATAAATCAATTTTAATTAAATTGTAATTTTAGGAAAATACATTTTTAGAGAATTTAAATAATCCGAAATTATAATTTTTAAATTAATTATTAGAAAACGGTTCTAATATTGTAGAATTAAATCTGTGAGATTTAATTAAATTATTTTAACTCATATTTTTGCAACTAGTTGACGGAATTTTATGGGCTTTTTTTCATTGTTTAAATAAATTCCAATTAAATGATGGTTTTAGGAAAATACATTCGGGTGTCTAAAGAATTTTAATTTTAAATAAGGTTTATTTCGGTATCTGAGGCCATTTAGACCTTGATTGACCTTTGGCACCAGAAGCTAAAGCTATTAGAAAGAAATATTGGGATTGGCGTAATATTTTTGACTAAGTGCACGGCCCGCATAAGGGGAGGTCAAGTGTTTTTTTCAAAATTTTTTTTTTTTTAAATCTGTGAATTTCGAGTTGAAAGAGAGACGTTTCTTTTTTTTTTTTTAATTTTATTAGTCCCGTCGTCATTGCCATTAAATGAGCCCCATCGTCTCTCTCTCTCTCTTCCAGAGGAATTAATAGGACATCTCAGCCAGGTGTTCCTTACACACTCTCTCTCTCTCTCTACCCTACGGGGCGTTTCGCACATCGAGGACAATGAGTCCCAAGATTTAGGGGGTGGCTTTCATTAGCCTCCTCCATAGAGAGAGGGTTCCGGGTACTTAGCGCCGCCACGTGACGTCATTATCCGGCTCGATGGCAACTTTACCAAAAGGCATAGTGAGTGAGAGGGAGAGAGAGAGAGAGACAAAGTCCCTTGGAATGAAGTGAAGTAGGTGACCCAACCGCACACTAACAGCCTCCAAGGGGGTCGTTTTAATTTAAATTTCATCATTCATTCAGATTTATGGATGATCATTTATTAAAAGGAGGGTCGTCTGCTTGTGTATATGCTCCATATATATATGTGTGTGTGTCCACCCTCCCCCCTCCCCCTCTGAAATGAATAAATGACGTCTACAGAGTCGTTGAGATTAAAAAAAAAGTCGCTAAAAACACATTAAAAAATTATTTTTATTTCTCTATATGAGAGTGTTAATTAGAGTTTATTTGCAAATGAGGAATTTTAAAAATTATACTCTCTAAATAAAGAAAAAGGGCAACAGTCACCACAATCGTTGCATTTAAGCAATGCCAAGCGTGGCGAAATCCCGGATGGGTGACCTCAAGCCCCGGTAGTCATCAGATATATACCGGTGTATATATATCTAATAGATAAAAAAAAGGCAAAACACCTTCAGAAACGCTTCTTTTGCCAAATATATCCACCATTTTTTATTTTATTTAATTATTTATTTATTTAATTTTTTTTTTTTTTTTTTGATTTTGCTCAAAAATTATGTAGACAATAATAGCGGTTAACTGATGAAAGAGATGTTAAAATTTTTATATAGAAATTATGATCAATATTCCCTCTAAAACACCCGGTATATGAGAGTAAAAAATGTGTTTTTAGTTAAAATTATTTTTCAAAATAGTGAGAATTAAAATTTGTAATTGAATTTCTTAAACACACAAGTGTTTTTGAAAATTGAAAAAAAAATAAAACACCCCATAAAATTTCGTTAACTAGTTGCAGAAAAATAAGAAAATAAATCTATCTATAATTAATCATTTTAAAATTGAATTTTTTATTTTCTAAAGCAAATTAAACAATTTTAAAATTGAATTCTTTCTAAATTGAATAAAATAAATAAATAAATATTTCTAGTCTTTAATAAAACTCACGAGTATTGAGGAAATCTACAAAAATAATTAATGTTTTTAGAATGAAAGGTGTTATTAATTAATTACTTAAAATTAATTTCTCAAAGAATAATTAAATTTTTTTTTCTTATTCTTTCTTTGAAAGAAAGATGATTTTATTTTTCTTTCTTTCTTTTTTTTTCTTTTCAAAGTGAAAATGAAAAGTTGAATTTTGTTAATTAAATATTTCTTTTTATCTTTTATTTTTTTAATTTCAATTCTCTTTTTAATAAGCGCGTATCCAAATTACAAAACTTTCCAACACGTTAAATTTCAATGAAGGGAATAGAATTGAAATACGATGATTAATAAATGCATTTACGCACAAGATTCCCTAAAAATTAAATTCTATATTCTTTAAAAATTTAAAAAAAAAATCCCCATAAAAATTGATTCAGTAGTTTCAGAAAAAATTGAGAATTAAAATAAATAATAAAAATTGAAATAAATAAATCTCACAATTATTTTTCTATAATTCATTATATTTATTATATAAATTTAATTTTTTTAATTCTTAAAACAATTAAATATTTATTAGATAATATCATCATACTAATAGACTAATATAAAGCGCTAGCTGCTGCCTTCCTGTCCCTATGTGTATGTGCCTATCAGGGCGCTGATTGGCCAGAATAAAAGGAAGTTGAGTCAAAGAGGGAAATTTAAAACTTTAATAAAATTCTGCAATTGCTCGCCGAAGGCTGTGAGCAAGAATAAATTTGATGGCCAACTTTCGGTTACAATTTCGAAATGAACTATTATAGAGGAGGATGTCTCCAAATCCCCAAATGGGGAGGTTCAAAAGTTTAATTATAAAAATCTCAAATGAAAAATAATAATTAAATTTTCTTTTTTTTTTAGGAACGAAGTTTTTTAACGCGGCTTATAGAAGGGTGAATTTCTAGAATTCGTCACGTAACAAAAAAACGTTACAGAGCTCAAGTGCCGGCGAAAGAAGGCCTGGCTAGCCGAGGCATTGGAGAGCCACGCCAACCCCCCACCGGCTCTACCCACTCTCTATCTCTTTCTATATTAAATGATTGAAGAAAAAGCGTGAGGAACTTGCACCTTCGAGGGTCCCACGACCCCACAGGTTTGCATTTTTTTGAATATATAGATAGGTATTTATAAAATACATTAAACAAAACTAATCGGAGGGGAGTCCAGAGGTGGAGGGGCCATTGGAATAATAATTATGATCCATTTCCTGGTATTGTATTGTTGGTTTGTTTTAATTAATTTATCTTCTTTCGGATGCCGACGGGGGGGGGGGGTGGAGAGGGCACTAACAACTTTGCAACTTGGGGTATTTTTTTATTTTACTTGGAAATTCACACTCAATTTTTTTTTTTTTTTTTTTTAATAAGACAAAGAGACTCCCTCGTACCTTGATATTACAAAAATGTTAAAAAATATAAATAAATATTAAGAAAAAAATAATAAAAAAAAAATTCGTAATTAATTATTTCGTAATCTAAAGTTTAATTAAAATTGAACAAAAGAATGGCGCTGGTAGCTTTATTTAAAAAAAAAAGAGAGAGAGAGAGAAAAAAATATTATTTCATATTTAATAATAATGTTGTTTTATTTATCTTTTTGCTTTTTTTAATTTTTTATTTGAAACGAAATAAGTGTATAGAGAACTCGATTATCCGACAATTTTTTTTTTTTTTTTTTTACGAAATCACAAAATTTGACTTTAAGATTTTGAGTTCAAAAAATGAGTCCCAGGTCTGTGAATTTTAAATTAAAAATCTGAAAAAATGAAATTTTGTTTTGACATGTACTTTATTTAATTTCCAAGTTCCGGGTTGACCGAGCTCGGTGGTTTTTTTCTTTTGATAAAATTGGAGAAAAATAAAAAAAGTATTATACTTCAGTAAAGTACTAGTACAAGAAGTAGCCCAAAGACAAAACTTAGCTTATTGTTACTAAAAATTTGAAATAAATCAGACTGAATTTTTGAGAAAATTTGGAAAAAAATAAAAAAGTACATCAGTAAAAAAGCACTAGTACTCGAGGTTTCCCAAAGACGGGTCCTAGTGTAATTCATTTTATTTACGAGAAATAGTACATATTTAAAATTTGAAAGAAATTGTCAAAGAAAATATTGAGAAAATTGAAAAAATCTATAAATAGTACATCAGTAAAGTTTAAGTATTCGAGGTTTCCCAAAGACGAGGTCAATCGTACTTTGTTTTCTATACCGCAAATAAGAAATATTTAAAATTTGAAAGAAATTGTCAAAGAAAATATTGAGAAAATTGAAAAAATCTATAAATAGTACATCAGTAAAGTTTAAGTATTCGAGGTTTCCCAAAGACGAGGTCAATCGTACTTTGTTTTCTATACCGCAAATAAGAAATATTTAAAATTTGAAAGAAATTGTTAAAGTGAATTAAGAGAAAAGTGAAAAAACGGTGAATAGTTTAAATCCAATCATATGATTTTGATTAAAATTCAAAAAAATCTGTCTATTATATAAATAATATTTCAGTGATTTTAACAGGAAAAGATTTTCATGGAATGTTTTCATTCAAATTAACAAAAAAATATTTACGTTAAACGAAATATTTATGATATGATTAAGGAAAGCCGCAGAGCCATCTGGAGGGCGATCCAAAAGCCCGCCAAATTAGAAAATAAATATTAAATTTAACGTCACACTAATGTTGTTGGTTTTTTGATTAAAATCGATATGTGGAGGGGGAGGGGAAGAATTCACCTCTCAACCCTAATAATTAATATTTTAGAAAGAATAAGAAGATGAAAGGAAAGAAACCTGTGAAAATTCAGAGCTATTTGCTTATTATTATTATTTTTTTTTTATATAAAAGTTAATTAAACAACCATAAGGGAAAAATTGCTTATTAAAAAAAAAGCGAAGAAGAAAAGCAAGCTTAGGTTAATAAGTTCAAAGAAATAAGTAAGAGTCTTCTTTTTTTGTATTAACAAAATTAAAGTGTATTAAATTCTTTCTTTTTTTTTTTTAATAAAAATTAAAAAAAAAAAAAATATTAAATCTGTCAAATAAGGGAGGGAGTGGTTTTTAATATTTTTTTTTTTCAATTAATACTATCAAAGGAATAATTTAAATTAAGAAAATAATATGGTGGAAACAGCCAAAGTTGAATAATAACAGTTTCGGTCTTACAGAGAACCATCATCAAGCCTAAAATATAAAAAAAAATTACATTGATATTGTGATAAATAATTTGTCTTTTTTTCAAATAATTTTTTATATATTGTATTTTAGGCCTGATGATGGTTCTCTGTAATCCGAAACTGTTAATATCTGCGATGCCTTTAAAATTTTCCAATTTTATGATATCTGAATAGTTTCTAATGTAAAACTTCAAGCAATAGACATCGAAAAATAAATTTCTTTTATGTATTTGTAAAAATCTTGTAAAACAATATTGTAATTAAAAGCCCAAACTTGAGAATCGAGAGGAGGTAGTCAAATAAATAAATAAATAAATACTACTCTTTAGTAGTACCGAAACTTCGCAATTGATCTTTAAGTTTGTTATTAAATCGGATAATCTGTGGTTTATTTGTATACGATATAACCTTTCGGTCAACATTCTGTGGCCGGCCTTCTTCAGATACAATCACAAATCATCATACATCTAACGATCTACATTTTCTTATTGTTCTACTTGTATCTGAATATGTGTCTGAAGAAGGCCGAAAAGTTTATCCGAAAACAAGTAATTTTGTTTAATAACAATAACTTTCTCATGGTAAAGTAAAGTTTCAGTACTTTAATTCAATTTCATCAAAAATACAAACATCAAAATAAAAAAAATAAAAATTTTCTTCTTTTGCAGAATCAAATACTACTGACAAATGAATTGTTTAGTTTTGGCCATCTTCAAGTCTACAAATAAAAAAATAGGGTTGTCACCAGATAGAAAGATTTAACAAGTGGAAAAAATGGCGTTTTCTTCTCTTCTTATTTCAATTTATTTGCATAAATTTCGATCCCTCTAGAGGAGCCATCTTCAGTGAATTTCTCATATATCAGAATTCTTTAATAAATTATAACAATAATAATAAAATGAATGAATGATTAAAGATCGATTGTGATTTATTTTAATACATTTTATTTTCAATCCAATTAAATTCTACAAAATTTTAAAGTCAATTTCAATTACAAAATAAATTTAATTGCGAAAATATTGGCTGAGTCTTGAAAGTTAGGTATTATTTTTTTCTGACTTTTGGTTTGAACATTACTTATGGCCACATCGAACGTGACAGACAAACGGACAATCTGCAATTATATATGTTCTATCGTTAATGAGAGATTTGATATTTTCAAAAATGCATACCAGCCTCCTCCCACCATATGTTGCTCCTCCACCATGCCTTTCACCTCCACCATGTATAATAAAATTAAAGTATATAAAATAGATAGAAATGTAAAAAAAAAAAAAACCCCGAATAATCGAATTTCTACTAACGTTATTATAAACAAATTTTTTTTTTTTTATTATAAATGATGACGTAGTTATTTAAAAACGAAATGGACATTTTTAATCAAGATTTTACTAAAATCATATTTCCTTTTGTTATTCTATATGTATAATAAATGGAATACAATGTTGACCAATCCCCCCTCCCCCACCCCTCTGCCTTCACGCAATTGACACTAATCGACTTTTTGTTTCCAACCCACACACATATAGATGAAAGATTGAAATGCATGCATGAGTGTCATGAAAAAAAAAAAAAAAAGCTAAAAACTAATCCCTGAGCTGTTTTCTGTTTGTTATTGTCTTTTTCATTTATCATCACTCAAAAAAAAAAAAAAAAAAAAAACTTTGTCTCTTGACGTTAAGCAACGTTTGATGTTAAAAAAAAAAATCTTTCAAGCTTTTAAATAAATATATTAAAAAATTTTATTTTCGGATTCCATTTTCTCTTTTTTTTTTTGGTTTATTTGCAATTGATATTTAAAAAAATTTTTTTTTGTTTCAACAGCAGCAACGAAGGGGAAAAAAAAATTCAAACATTTACAAATCTTATTTTGAGATTTATACAAAAAAAAAAAAAATAAAAAAAAATAAAAATAAATAATAAATTTAATCATTCTAAAAATAAATATGGAGTTGTCGAATTTTTATTGAATTTTATTTTACCAGGGCCGCAGACTTTTAATAAGTTTTTTTTTTTAAGAGCTGTTTTTTAACGCACGGTGTACTGACTCTCGAAAAAAAAAAATTGAAAAATAACGACCAGACTTGACGGATTCAAAGCCATATTTCTTTTTCAAAACAATTTTACCATTGCATAGTTATGGGCACGTAAAGTTGTCCAAATCTGAAGATTTTTTTTATTCATTTTTTTTAAGAGGGAAAAATAATTTGTCCAATTCAAATAATTATTTTTCCCTATGTATTGTAAAAATTATAATCTAAACTTAGAGAAATATTACATTTTAAAATTGTATTATAAATTAAATTAGAAGGGTTAGCGTACTGGTCTTCTGTACCAAGAGTCGCGGGTTCGCAAGCAACAATTTATTTCAATTTAAATGGCTACCAATAAATTAAAATAAAATAGAGACGGGGGTCCGTAAATGGCCCTATTTACCAAAAAAGACTTTAAATAAATTAAAAAAAAAAATTATTAATGAAATTTTTATGGATTTTTTTATTAGATAGTTGAAAAAAAATTTAAAATAAACTATTATCACAATAATAATAAAATGATTGATTACTTAAAATTTATTTTAATAAATTGTTTTATTTTATTTTTT
>JAKCPI010027223.1:0-16197 GCA_023213315.1 Euborellia annulipes
AATAAATAAATTCGTCCTTTCAAAAACAATGATGAATCTATTTGATTATATCCAAATGACCTCGTTTGTTTAAGCACCAGATAATATCACTTTTCAATATAAACAATGAGAAAATTCCTTTCCTTTTGCTAGGATCCCATGAGATTAATTAATAAAACTTACTAATAACACTTAGGCAAATTCAATATTTATCAATTGATGATTCATTCCCTTATTAAGATCCCTTTCATTCTTTTCATTTACGTTACTTAATACGTTTAATAGATTTTTATTTTAAATTATTTTGCTTTATTGTGTAGACATCCTGCATTTTAAACTCTTAATTTTAACTCTTAATCCTTTCTAAATTCACAAAAAATATGGTGTGACTGGTCGCACAGCAAGCAACTTTCTCTTACCCGATATTTAAATTGAATTTTTGACATGAATCCAACAAATTCTCTCTCTACATATTAACATATATACATATAGTTAGTCATTTATTCATTGTTGAAATATTGAAAATTTTATTTAAAAAAAAAAATTCTAACTATTTGAAAGAAAAGAAAATATAAAATCGATTTATTTATTTATCGACGAGAAAATTTCCGAATTGCCAATTTTTTTTCCCCAAGTCTAAAAAAGACCTTGAATCTTCTGGCTCCAGCCCAGCTGGCTTGAAAAGAACACGAATTTGTGCATAATTTTAAGAACATTTGTTTTAATCCTTATTTATATTCAGCCTATTTGTTTTTGTTTGTATTTACACGATGATGATGATAAATAAATTATTGTTTAAGTATTGTATAAAGAACTTTTTAATCTCATACCCATTCTTTTTAAAGACAAACTGCCTATGCTTGTCACCCCATTCAAAAACAAGTTTAACAACGAGTTATCGTCTCAATATATATTTATTCTCTCGTTGCATCGAAACAAAAATAATGCAATTATTTATAGTCTAATATAAGTGTGAATCAATTCAGGAACAACGGAAATGCAAATTTTACTTATTCCTTCTGCACCTCACAGGTTAAATTAATTAAAGACAAAAATTAAAATTGTAAATTGATATGAAAAGGAAATGCAAATGAGAATATTATCACTTTTTTTATCTTTTTAATTGCCTGGCAAAGTTGAATCTCCATGGAGGTCGATATCCATATACGGGCGTATAATTCGCTTCGGGTATCAAAATATAGCAGGTGAAGGGCTCAGGGTTGAAGTTGAATTCATAGTCGTCCCTTCTGTGCTTAGTAGCAGGAAAACCTTTCTTTTCTTTCTTCATGGACTCGTTGATAGTGAAAGTCCAAAAGCCCAATGCCATTAACAAGCAGAAATGTACTCTATGATATTTTCAATAAACAATGGACATTGTAGGTCATAAGTCATGTCAGCATCTGTTTATTCTGACTTTAATCATTAATTAATAATTCTTTTATTACACTAGTCAATAGCTATTTTGCATCTCGCCTGTGATATATTCTTTAAGACGTATTCGCTAGTATAAATGATTTTAAAAAAATCTGGTGTGACTGACACAACTTTCTCTTACCTTCGGTAATTGAAATTTATGTTCAATGATTGTCACAACAAATTTTTTGTCTCAATTTACATGTATTATTATTTTTAGTTTTCGTCATTAGATTGAATTTAAGATGTAAAATTTATAAAAATAGAAAATTATATTTTTTTACCATGTAACCATTTCTTCTGTCTATCCTATGAAGTACAAAAGTAAAGTGTGCTTCAAACAATTTTGAGAGCAAAAAGAGAAAGAGGATCTAAAAATAATTGATTTATGAATTTTAAACAAAATCGTTCGAGCAAATCTTTAGAAAATAAACAAAAAAAAACTGAAAAAATATATCAGTAAAGTACTAGTAGTTTTTGGCCGATTTGTTCAAAAACTCCATATTACGTCCCATGGGGAGGGGAGGGGCTTAACTTAAATATAAAATTTCAACCTCCTAGCTCTTTTCGTTCTTGAGATATTTTGTTGACAGAAACACACACACACACACACATACAGAAACAAACCATTTTGCCGGACTCACTTTTTTGAACTCAGGGGATCTCAAAACATATATTTCCATCAAAATCTCGACTTCGAATTCTAGACAAGATTTACAATACTTTCTCTCTTTGTAATTTATATAATCTGTATATCCAAGAGAAAAATATTTATAATATACCCAAAATAATTTTTATTACATTTTTTTTAATATGAGATGTGTCCAATCGAAAAAATATACGTTATAAAAATAAATTAAAATGTAATTCACTATTAAATACAAGAATTAATCTTTTGCTCTTTCTGCAACCACCTATGCCATAACAATAAACTCATCCTTATTCGAACCATGAATTTTATAGCCCCGGTAAATAGGCAACCCACTTCTCAGAACGATATCTTTGGTTGCTTGCGATCAATTGAGGGGCGGGGCTTATTTGAGCGAGAAATATCACAAGACATCAAAAATAATGCAATTTATTATGTATCTAAGAGAAATTTCTAGAATTTCGCGATTTTATCTCCTCAAAACTTATGTTAAAATGGCCAAATACACATTAAGATAAAATTTTATCTAATTTTTGATGATAATTATTATCCATTCAAATATACAATTTTACAGTAGTTCAATGCTTTTTTAATGCTGATCATCTTTGGAGCATTATTTATTGTTATATATTTATTGAAATTTTTATAGAACTTATATTTCTTGCTTTTAACATTGTCAAAAATGAAAATAGTTATATTTAGGTACTCAGATAAGCATTTTAATTTTCCGCCTAGAACTCCTGTTAAGTTAGCTCAGATTCAATCAAAATTAAGATAGCTACAATAGCTAAAATGTCATTCTTGATCTCATTAAAGTAATTATTAATTGAAATATACATTATGATTAATATTAAATTTTGTTTAACTCTTAATTGAAAAAAATTCCTCATTTTGGATATCATAAGGTAAACCTAATTCATTCATTTTTTGCCAGGATAATAAATATCTGTCAAACAAAATTGAATCATTTGGAAAATGCCTCGCATATATACGGCCAATAAAATAATGGCCAAGATAAAGTAACTTTTTCATTTTACTAAAAATGATATTGAGAATTTGACAAAAAACACTCTAATTAAATAATCATTGTGTAATTTTGAAATATTAGGAATTGCTGTGTCATTGCTTTCAAATCTCATCACGCTTTTATTTGGAAAGAAAAATTGAGAAAAGACTTTTTTACACTAAAATATCCTTTTGACAATTTATAAATTTAACAAAAAACCTATATTTAGAAAAGGAAAACTCATTCTAAACCTATCTTCTTATACAAAAGAAACAGAAATTAATGAAAAATAAGCTATATTAGATTATGATTCATCAATCTTTTGATAATTAGCCATTGAAAAGTTATATAGGCAATTATAAAAATGAGACAAGTAAGATTTAACCAAAGAAATTTTACTTTTATCAGTTTGAAAATAAATCAAAGGTGTTTGTCATTTCTTTTATTAGGTTCAAATTATATTTACTTCTTCATGTCATTCAATTTTCACACATTCCTTCTCACCCTTCCCTTTTTTCTTCATATTCTTAACTCTTGGTTTCTAATTCGTCTTCTTCTTCTTTTGTTACAGACATGAAGCGGGCCAGTGCGAGTCGATGCTCCACCAGAGCGAGATCGGCAGCGGTGGAGCGCCGGGTGTCGCCGTCGCTGCCGCCGCTGCTTCTTCATTATCTCTCTGTGAGACGTCTTCGGGGAGCGGTTCAGGCAGCGGAGGCGGCGGCGGCGGTGGAGGAAATTCTAGTGGAAATGCCAGTCCAGCACGTGGGGGCGATAAAGCTACCCTCAAAGTGCATCTACCAAATGGCGGATTCAATTTGGTCAAATTTGGGGACGCCATCGACGTTAAGGTATATGAACCAAATATCATAGAAATATTAAGAAATAATATTTAACATTAATATCTCATAGATCCTCTTCATTAATTTTAATTTTCTTTTTGAACTGTCATGAAATTTCTAATTCTAGATAGCCGATACTAATATTCTTCTAGTTTTTAAGCTCGTTGGTCCCACAAATGGATGTCATTAGAATCTTCTTCTTCTTTCTTTGCCTTATTATTCCCGCAGTGCGGGGTCGGCGAATCTCACTCCTCCTCTCCACCCCTCATCATTAGAACAATTATCATTAGAATAATTAGCTATTTTTGTACATTCATGAATAAAGTAAATATTATTATGACTTATAAAATTAAATTCTTATTAATCGTATATAATGTAATTATTCTTTTTTTTTTTTTTTTTTTTTTTCGTTTTGCAAAACTATAATTTATTTTTGATGTTTTTAGGGGATCATCACATTAATTACTTCCCGCCTAGCAGCAGGAACCCGTGCCTACCAAAGCGTTTATGCAATGCGACTGCATCACACACCAAGTGGAGAGGTTTATTGGCTTCATCAAGACACTACAATGTTCCAAGTAATATCTGTTTTTTATTCATTAAAAGAATATAATTACTTGGGGTATTTATATATATACACTCTACGACAGGGACCTTTTTGAGACTTGGGTCAAATTATGTTCATTTTTTTTTATTACTAGCTCGTGGGTCACTAATGCCCAATTGCCCCAGAGTTAATTTTAAATATTTTTGACTGAGTATTTTTAAAATTAAACATCTTTAAAATTCAATTGGTTTAACGGGTAAAAATAGGCGAGGTTTGACGATTAAAAAATTTTTAGTGCGCCTCTTTCCTTCTTCGTCCTCCTAAAAAAAAGGTAAAATGATTTAAACGGCATCGCGGAAAAATTTCCTGTAGGATGAAAAAATTTAGTTGCTTATAAAAAATTTTTTTTTCGCAGGGCGCAAAAACAAAAAAATTATTTTCAGGGAAGGGAAAAAAATTTTCCCCAGGGCCGAAAAAAATTTCATCTTCCTAAAAAAAAAAAAAAAGATAAACGGCAGGGGAAAAAAATTTGTATCGGGTTAAAAAAGTATCAGGCATAAGTATCGGGTACGAACGAGTACCCGAGTACCTGTAACAACTAGTACCTGATAAAGCAAAATCGAGTACCGACCCACCCCTAGTGATAATGTATAATTAGGACTATTCGATTACTTTCGATTAATCGATTATTTTTTCATAATCGATTATTTTCCCATTATCGATAAAATGTTTAAATCCTTTTTGATCTTTTATGGGAAATAATCGATTAATCGACTATATATATTTTTAATAATCGATTATTTTTTAAGAAGATAATCGATAAAAAATCGATTAATTGCTTATTTTGCACACCCCTAGTTATAATAATGTGTTCTCTAAACTCAAAACGTTTTCTAATTTGGAAGGAATTCGATTGTTTGAGAGAAGCAATACAATATTTTAAGAATTTTCTGCTTAAATATTTGAAATTGAAAATTTGTCAAAAAGTGTTATGAGCCTCATAGGATTAAAAAATCCCTTTCGGATCTCAAACGTCCATTATAATATTTATGTTTTAAATCTAATAAGGAACCTTGTTATAGGTCCAAGAAAAATATGAACGTAAATACCCGCATGCCGAATGGCGATATGAACTCCGAGTCCGATATCTTCCACAAAATTTAGTGGATCTCTACGACAAAGATAGAGTTACCTTTTATTACTATTATGATCAGGTATTTATATTACTTTTCTATTTTTAAGTTATGAACATTATTAATTTAAAATTTTATTTTTTTTTTAATTTTAGGTAAGGAGTGATTATCTCTCCTCAGATCATGTTTCGCTTGATCAGGATGTTGCCGTACAATTATGTTGTCTTGAGATGCGTTATTTCTTTAAAGACATGCCACAAATGGCTCTTGATAAAAAGTCAAATTTCGAATATCTTGAGCGTGAAGTAAGTAATCTATAGACTGTATATAATGGCGATTTATTATTTTTTTCAAATTCACTAACTAGAAATTATTATTAGAAAAGTATCATGAAATATAAATATTTTTATATGGAAGCCTTGTCCAAAATTAAACATTTACAAAAAATTATAATAAAACTAAATCTTGATTATTTTACTAATTTATAAATTTCATCCTGACTTAATAGGCCTATCTTGATTATGATGAATATTAATAAGTTTTTATTTATTTTAGGTGGGCCTTCATAAATTTCTTCCTCGCTCAGTGATTGACAGCATGAAACCAAAAGCCCTTCGTAAAGTGATTCAACAACATTTTAAGCGAGTAGCTGCACTTACAGAATTAGACTGCATGTTTCGATTTTTTGATCTTCTACGAGCTCATTATCGATTTGATCAAGAACGATTTCGATGTGCTTTAGGGGTAAGAATTTTCAAATAATTTTCAAGTAATAAATACTCAATTTTTTTTCTGTATATTTATGTTTTTTTTTTTTTTTTTTTTTTTTTAATGATTTGTATCGAAGAGAGAAAGTTATTCGAATTATATTTATAATCTGAATAAAATTATGCATATAAAGCTGGTCTTATAAAAACTCCTGACCATCATAAAATTTTTCATATCTTCCCACACAGTATCTCAGAAACACTTTTTTTTAGCATTGAAATGTTCTCTTTGCTCTCTGAATTTGGATTTAAATTAGGCAGTGCGCCCACCGAAGGTGGGAACCCCCTTCCAGCGGGCTGGGCCCGGCTACTGCGGACCCTCGCCTTTTCTTAATTATGAAAAAAAATTATTGCTATTCCAATCCAGTCCCTTGCTGACTTACTTACCTTACTTGAGGATTTGTCTACATTCATAAAATACATAAATGCAAAGAATACAAAATAAATTTCCTATGGGAGAAATCGTAACTTTAGGAATTAATATAGGAATTCCTGGACGAAAATAATTATGCTGTAATCCCTAGAAGGTCTTCTTTAAACATAAAAAATTTCGTTTCAAAATTCCAACGGGAAGTGAGCATAACAGACAGACCATGGGCGTAACTAGAGAATTTGGCTGGGGGGGGGGGGGGCATGGGACCAGCTAACCTCCGGTGGGCCTGGAAAGCCCCATATTTTCTCAATTTTTCATGGGGAAAGGAGCTTTCTGAGGGGGGGGGGGGCCCTAGTTACGCCCATGAGACGGACACTCCGCTAATATATATATATATAGATAATAAATTTTACAGCATCTGGTCTGGGTCCATTCACTTGAAACATAAACCCAAAATAAAGTGAAAAAATCATTCTAAAGTTCCTTTTTTTTATTATTTTTATTATAAAAATTTTATTTTATTTTAGTTCTAAATAATTATTATTAAATAAATAATATTATTAATTTATTCTTTTTTTTAGACTGGTTGGTCGATTCCTGTGGAACTCGTGATCGGTCCTGATTTAGGAATTTCATATATGTCCCATACTGCTACTGTTGTAAGTATTTTTATTATCTCTGGAAAAATTTACAAATAATCCAAAAGTTTTTCATGTCATTCAGATAAAATTTTCACACGAAAAGATACAGTTTACTCTATATCAGTGGTTTCCAAACTTTATGTTACCATGCACGCCTCCCTTAAAAATATTTAATCGTACGATGCCTCCCCTTCTCATTTTATAAAATAATACAAACACAAAAATTTTTATTGTTAAAAAATGTATTAATACACGACTAAAGGTAAACAAAAAAAAAAAAGAATAACAATTTTTTATTATTATCCTATGTTGAGATGACGCAAAGTTTATCAAATTTCGGGGCTATTGACGAGATAGCTACTCGTAGCTGTAAAATATTTTTTTTATTTATTCTTAATTATTATTTTATTTATAAAACTTTAGTAATTTGGAAGATTGCTCGCTTGAATAATATTTGCGCCTCCCCTTAGACTAGTCCGCTTCACCCAGTTTGGCAAACGCTTCTTTATATTGTTTACCTTCAGCCGATCCTATCCATTGTAACTTTTTTTTTTTTTTTTTCCTTTTAAAAAATATTATCTTGTTCTCATGGAAGCTCTGTATCTTCCACAAGTTTTTATATTTCCCACTTTTTTACCCTATTTCAATGATTTTTTTTAAACATTATTTGTATGCGGTTTTGAATTAAGAATGAATATCTTATACTATTAGCCATTTTTGTCCCCACTTTTAATACATTTTCCTTTATTTTTCAAGTGAATTTTATTTACGACTTTGAATATTTTTTCAGCCTACTCGAATGGCCGAGTTTGAGCAAGTGCAGGCGATCCAGACCCTGGTCACAGATTGTGATTCCCATCGTAAAGGCGTTGTACTTTTAAGAGTAGCTGGAAAAACGGAGTCTTTATCAATTACCTGTCCTAATCTGGAAACAGCGGAATCGTTAGCCGACCTTGTAGACGGTTACTGTCGCCTAACTGCACATACTACTACCTCTTTATGGAACCGAAAGGGTATTAAATTTTTTCTTTCTATTTATTTCATATAATATGTATTTTTAGTATTATAATAAATATTCTTAATAATTTTTTTATTAATCCAATTTAACATCGTTTATCAAAATAATATATCATGATTAAAAAAGATTAAATATAAGGAATATCGTGGGAGTGAAATTTGTAGCCATTGATTAGGATTAAAAGTTTTTTTTTTTAACTTGAGATTGCAAATTATATGCAAATATTTCAAAGAGCTTTTCTCAACCCCATCTTCTGAGAAGCAATTTTATTAATTTCATCAGATTTTTGACCCCCCCCCCCCAAAAAAAAAAAAAAAATCATGCCTACGCTACAGTTCTAAATTTCTGCTTCTGGGAATAAAAGTCTCGATATCACCGCACTGACAATCAAAAAGTTTAGGATTCTCTGATAAAAGTTAATTATTAAAGGACAATAATTATAGAGTGAATATTGGAATTTTTAATTAAATTCCTGAAAAATTACTTACATTTAATCTTTTTTAATAATCCAGTATTATATATTTTTCTAAAAAAAAGTTGAAAATATTTTCTTCTTAAACTTTTATTAATTTTTATACTTATTTTTTTCTAGTAAATAGTTGATTATAAATTAACATAAAATTTATTCATTAATGTGCATGTTGATGAAAAACTAAATTTAAATATCTTGTAAAATTGATTTATTATCCATCCCCTAATAACACATTATTGCAATTATTTTGTAATCCCATAATTAGTTCTAATATATTAATAATATTACATTAAATTAATTATTATATATATATATACTAGGGGACAAATTAACGTCAAAGTATTTTTGCATCTTGATTTGACATATATAGAAATCTTTGATCAATTATCTAGAGGCTAAATTTAGAAACTTATTAATTTCTTTAAATAATTTAGATAATTTCCTTTGCCTTAAAAGTTGCATAAATACAATAGAATTTTTTTTAAGATGAATAAATTTCTTTCGTAAATATGTTAGGATGCATTTATACTTAAATTATTTTTTTAATAATAATTTCAAATTTCATATAGGTCTACTCATTGTCCTACAAGGTCTTGTCCTGATTACAACCGAAATTATTAGTGGTTAAAACATCTCAGAATAGACAGGTTTTTATTTAGTTATATTATAGGTTGAATATTAATGATTTTTACATTTTTAGATTAAAAAAAAAATTAAAATTTTCATAATACAACGTTTTTTGCCTCCTAAAGCCCCTTATTGGTTGTTATTATAATTATTACAAATATGTAATCTGGGAGGAAACTTTGGGACAAGACTCTAAATTTATGTTAATTAGATGAAAATAAAATTTTTTTTTATTTAATTTTTATAATGTTAGTTTGTCGCCCATTTTATTTTGTAAGAAACTAACTTTTTTCTTTTGACTATCTAATTAATTTAATGCCTTGCTTTATTTTTGCCTAACATTTGCTGTCTATGGTGTGTGTGTATGTTTGTGTGTGTTCTGTCTGCTCGCTTTGGGAAGCTTCTATCTGGAAGAACTATCCGTGTCCGTGTACTATGAAGGACAAGGAGAAAGGTAAATTAGCTGAAAAATTTAAATGAATATATTCTAATATACTGTATAGTAGAGAGAGTTATTGTATCAATACTTTATCTAAAAAATTCAATTTAATTTAATTCTTTATTTCAGATATCATACATGTATTTAGGGGCTAGTTCCGCCTTTGCATGAAGAAGGGGAGGGAAGGAACTCATGAGAATTTTTATAAATGTTTTTTTAAAAGAGGAATTTTTCTCTTTCTGTATATTATGAAGAAATTTTCCAGGGGAGAGGGGCGGCAAAATGTTTTTTCTTTATATATATATATAAGGTTCAAAGACCAGTAGACTAATTTATTTATTTATTTATTTAATCACACTGCAAAACAGCTTCACGCCACTTTTTGGCATGATACAAAAATTTGACATAAAATTTTTCAATTTAATCAAATACAGAAGAAACATCCTTCAAATTTTTAGGCGGTCGGAAGAAAAGGTCAAGCTGATTGTATTCCTTATCATAAAGCTCACACATCGTATATAGGGGAATCTTTTAAGAAAATTATTTCTAGGGTCCCGCCTTCGAGTGGTTATTGAAGGGGTTTGGTAGTTTAGAAGGGACAATGAATAAGGATCATCGACAATTCCCTGTACAAGCCTGGTAAGATGTGCTTGAAGGCATCCAAGACCATGCTCCTCAAGGAGAGCCCGGTAATTGAAAGAATCATTCCCAGGATAATAAACATGCTCTTTGTAAAATAGATATTTAGACAATTTCTTGTTGATTCTTTCAATTTTGCCAATATGGACTTGGTGGATTGGACTCCAGATAATGGCGCAATATTCTAGTTTGGAGATGCACATTATAGAAATTATTTTATATACTTTTTGATTCAATATTAAATTTATTAAATTTTTCATATGTTTTTAATGATTGACCACTCTAAATCTGAAGATCTAGGTTCCATTCATAGTTTTTCTAAAATTTTAATATATCCATAATTGTTTTATTTATTATCAAATTTATTTTTCGTGGTTTAATCTTTTTATTTTAATATCTAGATGGTCACGGACCTAAATATCGACACGGTCTTGGATCTCGACAAGCGAGTCAAACGAGTGGAGGTGGAAGTGGAAGTCCGGAATCTGGCGGAGGACAAACAGGAACTCTTGTCTCTGAAGACTACGCCGAGATTGTCGACGAAGAGGGCGACTACTCCACTCCTGCGAGTGAGTTACATATCCATTTATACTTAAATTACAAAAAGATATACTGTATATTATTAATTTATAATTAATTTGATCTATTCTTTCGATTACGACACATATCAGACATCTTGGGTTTTAGAGTATTTATAATTAATATAGAGGTGAGGGGCAAGACCGAAACTAGACAAGGACACGTGCCCAGGACCCAGAAGGGAAGGGGCCCTAGAAAGGACGAAAAAATTCGCATTGTATTGTATTAAATTATTTAAACGGTCAGGCAAGATTTAAAAAATAGCTAAATAGATAAATTTAAAATCGGTCGTAGAAATCAGTGGAAACATACTGTACATTTCTAAAAAATCTTTATCAAGGAAGGGTTGCGAAAGCAGAGAAAATCTTTAGTTCTCTCTAAAATGTGTTTTTTCTGGTTGTACTACTGGTTAAAACTATTTAATTTATGGAAATACATAGCTTTAATTAATTCGTAAAATTTGGTGTAGGGGGAGTCAGTAATGAGGACTTGCCCAGGGCTCCAAAAAGCTAGTTACAGCCCTGGTGAGAGCTAAGAGTGGTATTATTTGAGGATGTTGGGTGTATTGGCACCCAAAGGTCAAAAATAAAAGATTATATTTTGTCGACGTTTCGAGGGCAAAATAGGTGTGACGATTAACTGTGCTGCCAACCAAGATTTCCAAAAAAGACGGAGTTTCGAATGAAAAAATCCGGATGGAATTTCTTATGCAGATCTCATTCGACCTTTTTTTTTTTACTAATTTTTCTCCGAATTGTAATATAAAATGAATTTATTATGAAATTTCAACAAAAAAATTTGGGATAAAAAAGCCGAAGAACCGGAGTGAAGACGAGGTTGTCTAAAAAAGCAGGAAGGTTGAGAACACTGACGATTTTAGGGCTCGAAACTTAAAAAAAATATAATCTTTTATTTTTCTCCTTTGGCCGCCAATATATTAATCTTCAAAATAATAAAAAAAGGGGGGGGGAGAGGGGAGTTGGAATGCCGGGGTATATATATCTATATCATCCTTTAGATCCCAACACCCCCCAAGAAGTTGTGGTGGGGATGGATCTAATTCGAATAGATTATTCTCTATATATATATAATATATAAAGGAGAGAGAAAAACTATATTAGAGATTAAATTCTTATCTTATAACTAATGAAAAATCTATAAATAAATAATAAAAAATTATTCATATTTTTTATATATAATAATTTTTTTTTAATTAACTTATTTTACAATAATTAGATACACCTTATAAAAACGAGACTAAAGAAATAAACCGTTATAATTGGTTTCGCTTGAAGAAATTTTCTGCTCTACTTTTGTTATTAGAAGAGGTTATTTTTCTCATAAATGAAATGTCTCAAAGGCAGCCGTGATCGTATAGTGGTTAGTACATTGCGTTGTGGCCGCAATAACCCAGGTTCGAATCCTGGTCACGGCAAATTTTTTTTTTTCTTTTAATAAATTTTGAATAAATATTTATTCGAAATAATAAATATATAATTTTTAGATTGTTCTTTATGGTCTTCTGTTCTATACAAACAATAAGCAATTTTCGTTTTTGTTAAAATTTTATTTAAATTAAATTAAATAAACTTATTATTTTTATGTTAATACCTAGGTTTAGGGTATTAACCCCCCTGGTTGTGCCATTGTTAAGAGATGATTTTATGATTAATTGGTATAATTCATGACTCCTGGATTTGAATTATATATAGGTGATTTTTTATAAATTTGTTTCCATTAGCTCGCGACTACGAACTTGTACGAAACCAAGTCGAGTTGGGAGAAATAATTGGCGAGGGTCAATTCGGGGATGTTCATAAAGGATCTTACAAAGGCCCGGGACATCAACAAGCAATTCCAGTGGCTGTGAAAACCTGCAAAGCAGATGCCGATCTTGCAACAGCCGAGAAATTTCTCGAGGAGGCTTGTAAGTTAGAAATAAAATATTTCTCATAAAAATTTTATTTAATCTGATTCTTTTTTTTTTAGATATCATGCAACAATTTGATCATCCTCATATTATAAAATTAATTGGTGTCTGTTCAGAAAGTCCAATTTGGATTATAATGGAGCTTGCTAGATTAGGAGAACTTCGAGCTTATCTCCAGAGTAATAAGCATCGTTTGGATCTTGCCACTCTTTTACTTTATACTTTTCAATTAAGTACTGCTCTATCATACTTGGAAAGCAAGAAATTTGTTCATAGGTAAAATTTACATTATTAATTATAAATTAATTGTATTCTATTCTCAGGAGGCAATTTTCTCTTCCTAAAATGTATTCCTTTTTTTTCAAATTCTATTTTTTCATTAAAATTTTCAAAAAAACATTTCACTCAGGGCCATCTTCAGAGAAGCAATTTTATTAATTTCCTCATACGTTTGCACCCCCCCCCCAAAAAAAAAAAAAAAAAAAAACCAAAATCATGCCTACAGTACTGATCTAAATTTAAATATAACAATATTTACAAGCAGTTATTTATTAATAAAACATTTCTGCTTCTGGAAATAGACTCTTTAGTCTAGATGTCACCCACTGACAATCAAAAAGTTTTTTTCTAATAGAATTAATTATTATTAAAATTATTAATTAATTATTAAAAGGCTGTTACGATGATTATAGAGTGAATATTGAACTTTTTAATTAAATTTTTGCTTGAAGTAATGCCTGTGATCTGATTATAATGGAGACTTGGAGATATCAGACAAATTGGAATGCTCTAGGTTAAATAAAACTCGGGGGTTCAATAAAAAACAGAGATTTATCCATAGGCGTCATTTGGGGGGGGGGGCATTTGCCCCCCCCCCCCCCCCCCCAAGGGCTCTGATTTTTATAAAATTTTATATTATTCTAAATAAAATACTCCAAAATACATCTACGAGTATACAAACTGTACAAAATTAAACAATTAATTAAATTAAATATGTTTTGGCCAAATTTGAGTGCCCATTTGTAAGTAAATTTTAAGAAAAAAAAAATGTTTGCCCCCCCCCAAGAAAAAAATTTGCCCCCCCCCCCAAGAAAAAGTTGAAATGACGCCCTGGATTTATCTCTAATAAATTTTATTGACAAATCCTCTTTCGATCACCTGTGCACTTGCATTATGTGTATAATTTCCAATAACTGAAGATGACCAAATATATTCAGGCTGAAACATCTTATTCTGGGAGTTTTATTGAAACTAGAGCATTCCAATCTCCATCTCTCCATTATAAAATTCCTGAAAAATTATATAGATTTAATCTTTTTTAATAATCCAATATCATATATTTTTTCAAAAAAAAGTTGAAAATATTTTCTTCCTAAACTTTTATTAATTTTTATACTAGTTTTTTTTTTTTTTTTTTGTAAATAGGCCAATTTGACTATAAATTGGTCATAATTAGGTATTCGAATTCTTATGCACCTATTGATTAAAAACTAAATAAACATTTTAAAATATTAATAAAATTGTTTTTATCTATCCCCTAACACTTTATTTTTTTTTATTTTTAATAAATAATAATTATTTATATATAAATAAATTTTTTAGGGGGGAAAATTTTTAAAAAAATTTAATAAAGAAAAATTAAATTAAAAATGGAAGACTCAGCGGCCCGGGAAATATATGTAATTTTTTTTTAATTCCTCGTTCTATGTAAACGACAATTTAAGGCACTTACAAATAATAAATGACATACGGTACTTTGTCCATTCGAGGTTCCACCGTGCATGACATTCCCTATCACATTCTTGGTGGCCAAGGGCGGGCCCAGAGGGGGGGTTAGGGGGGGTGCCCCCCCAAAACTTTTTTTTTTTACCCTCACTCTCCCTCTCACCCCCTCTTTTTCTCCTCCGTCGACTTCTTACACATAAACCATACATATTTTTTATTTATATATTTATTTTGGTGCTCGGCCCCTTATCCATTTTATTAAAAAAAAAAAAAAAAAAAAGACCCCCCCCCCCAAAAGGTAGGGGCGGGCCGCCCCCCTTGGTGGCTGTACTCTACTCTGATGCCAGGTCTTCTATTGTAGTATAAGAGAGGAATGGGGAGATAAATATTTCAATAATAATTATATATATAATATATTATTATTATATTATTTCATATTTTTGTTTCTTACTGATTTTCTTGTATTTTTTGTAGAGATATCGCAGCTCGCAATGTTCTTGTTTCTTCACATACCTGTGTTAAACTAGCAGATTTTGGTCTTTCCCGATGGGTAATTGATCAAAGTTATTATAAAGCAAGCAAAGGAAAATTACCTATTAAATGGATGTCACCTGAAAGTATCAATTTTCGAAGGTTCACTACAGCATCAGATGTATGGATGTTTGGTATGAACATTTTTTTAATTTATTTTGTGAAATTGAATTAAAAAATTATAAAAATTTAAAATTTATTTTTATTTTTCCTATTACAGGTGTTTGCATGTGGGAAATTTTGATGCTTGGAGTGAAACCATTTCAAGGTGTAAAAAATAATGACGTGATTGGAAAAATCGAAAATGGAGAACGTTTAGCTCTACCCTCAAACTGTCCACCAAGGCTCTATAGTTTAATGTCTCAATGCTGGAGCTATGAGCCAAGTAAAAGGCCTAGTTTTAAAGAAATTAGAGAAATTCTGAAGTGAGCTAATTTTTTAAATGATTTTATTTAAATTACTTTTTCAACGTCATCAACTTTTAAGTCTTTTTTTTTAAGACACTTTCCCATAGTTTTGAAATCTGATATTTACGGGTCATTTTTTATGATAATTAATCATTTTTAATTGGATCAAAATAGGCCAAACTAATGTGGTACTTTATTTGAGGCCTCACACGAATTATCGAATAGAAGGAATAGTGATATGTTGAATAGGAAAGAGGATGCAGCCAAATAATTGAGCCTCTATTTGGTAATAAACACTCTTTATTGGGACGTTTCGGCTGGGATCAGCCCTGCCATCTTCAGCCTTCAAAGAGCATATTTAAATTTTATAAGGCTGAAGATGGCAGGGTTGATCCCAGCCGAAACGTCCCAATAAGGAGTGTTTATTACCAAATAGAGGCCCAATTATTTGTTATATTTAGGGGCAGATTCCTTTTACTTTCT
>JAKCPI010027224.1:0-16943 GCA_023213315.1 Euborellia annulipes
TAATAAAAAAATTTCTTTTGTTTGATTAAAAAATAATTTCTTTCTCTCAAAGAAAAGATCCTGCGAATCATAAAATTTCATTTCAATGCATTTTTTAATAAGTTTTTGAATAAATAAATATTCTTAGACCTATTTTAATGTAGAACGGAAGAGCGGAGGCAGTCAAAAAGCAGAGATTGTGCGAAAAGGATGGCGTCAAAAGAATATATTATATCTCAACCTTCATCAATTTAATGGTGGTGTGATATTTTTGGAATTCCAAAAACGCTTCTACTATAGTTATTATTTAATTAATTTTGTTGTTAGTTCTCTCTTACCCTTTCGTTGATAATTTTCCAATGACAAGCTGCCTTGCAATTGTACATCATTATCACAAAACGACATACTTTTGGCACTTAGGGGTTACTATGAAAGTGGGCATGCTTCAACCACGGTTGTTCTCGCACTACTAAACTATTCGAGCAATTTTAGCTGTGCATTAATGTCCGTGTGTTTGTGTGTCTGTGTGTTTGTATTCCGCAAGGCGGTTCTTCTTTGCTGCCAGAAGCAATAAGTAAATATTCGTGGGCGCACAACGTGTAGGTCAAGACCCCCCTGGAACCCTTACAGAGAGGGGCATCTGAAAGCAAGCGCCGATATATACACATGCACTTGATGTTTGAGTCAGCTAAAAATAGATCTAAAGAGGAACAGGCTAAATATCTCGAAAAGCAGAGAAGAATCCTAGGAAAATTTTCAAATAAAAATAAGAAACAACTCAATTTAAAAGAATTTAACTAAAAATTAGATTGCATTCAAATTTGCCCCTTTCTATTAATATCTCTAATTCCTTTTAATTTGCTAGGTCAAATAGTATGTAAGTTATTAGCGATAAAATAAAAAAATAAACAATAGTAAACATTTTATGTGTAATCTAAACTTACACTCATGATGACATGAAACGAGAGCTATAAATAATAGATTCTACCAGCAACCTCATTCTTATACCTTGAATAAAAATTATTCATAATTCCAGAGCATTTTATTTTCATCTCTCTTTTAAAATTATAATAGTCTAGTAATAAGAATTCCAAAAATCGAATATTTTTTATTATTTAGACCGTTGAAAATATGACTTGTTTAGAAACGAATAGTTTTGAATTTCGCTTGTCTTTTTGAAGTGAAACTTGTTTAAGCACGGTAGAACACGTTTAATTAATGTCCGCTGAAAGCGTTACGAAACACTGCATCCCCTCCATTCCTGTTGAGCGGAGTCACTCAGGAAAATACAGAGGTTTTCGCATTTTATATTTTTCTGTTATTCAAACTATGTTTTTTATATCTATTTGATTTAAGATTTTTTGACTATTATACTTTAAAAAACTTGAAAAAATTTGAATTATCACCTGCATAGAAGTGCTTATTTTCTGCTCAGGGGCCCATATCTTGTGGGTACGTGGATGGCGACCACGAGCTGCCCTAGCTGGGACTGGCAGTATTTCTGTTCTTCGCATGTCAGTCTCTCCCCTTCTATATTTTCAACAGGCGTCAGACAATGTGACGGGCCGGCCTGTTCTTTCCTTCCGGTCGCAAAAACCCTTGCCGCCGACCCCACACCGCGGGATAATCAGGCGAAGAAAGAAGAAGATAGAAGTGCTTATTTCGTTTCTATCGCTACTTGCCATTGTCATGTGGAGGCGGAAGGTTTTCAAAGTGTAACCATAGAAATAAAATTTATTATTTATTTCTCAATAACGGGATCCCGAAACAAGAAAAGATCGGCTATCGACGCAACTAGACTTAACATATTTATACCCCACCTGTATTGATTGAAAATTATTTGAATTTTTCAACCTTTTTCCTTCAGTGAATGAATTTAAGTTCTCTAGTGTATACGATATTATAAAGAAGCAGAGAATCTGTTACATCTCCTGTGGAAGCTGTGAAGGAAGCATTTTTATGATATTCGTAGAATTACAAAAAGGAAAAATGTTTACTAAGAAAAACACACTATGAATTAATTGAATATACTACTAATATATTTTGTATGTCCATCAGGAGATTTTATTTTATATTTTTTCTACTCGAAGTATTTGTTTGATACGACACGAACGGTCTCTGATTATGACAGGTTCTAATTGTTCTGGCTGATCGGTTGCTGCAGATGCAGATGTTTTTTTAATCCCATTGGGGGCCCTTGTGGTATTTTTAAATGAGCAATTCGGCCAAGTTTAAGTAAACAAACAAAACAACAAAGGTTGCTCTCTCTCCCCCTCGTCTGACAAGGATGTCATTCCTGGAGGGTTTTGTTTGCTGTTTGCTGTTCCTGCTGAATATTTAATTGGTCCCGCCTTGCAAAGAGTCAATCGAAAAACAAACATTTATTATTTATTAAAAGAAAAAAAAATGTTATATATTTCTGCCAACTATCATAATCGTTATTTTTTCTTTATCCAGCAATATTTTAGAATTCATTCAGAGGGACATGCCTAATCTCTTTTTAAATATGTAATAAATTCCGTTCTTGTTTATATTTTAAAGCCTAATGAAAGATATGCGAATATCTTTTTCAGAAAAAATTTTTTTCCATAACATAACAGTAGCTTATCATTATGTATTTACCAGGTATAAAAATCATTTTCAATCAATGGAGCATTTTTGACCATCTTTTGATTAATTTATTCATTTATTTATGTAGACACACTCGATAATAATTATAATCTTTATTTGTTTTCCATTTGGTTAACAAAGAAAGTTGAGGCTTTTTTGTTTAAGGTCTTTTTCGGCATCAGAAGCCATTTAGAACCCGTCCCAATTTATTTCAATTGAATCCAATTCAAACGAAATTAACTTTTTCGCCTGGGTCGGGATGTGAACCCTGACTTGGCGGACGGGAGCCTTCCCGGGAAACAGCAGCGAGGTGAAATAAAAACTTTATATTTTGTTGCCGACGTTTCGAGTACTAGTCTCACTCAACTTCACGGCAAGCAAAATTGTCAATATTTATTAGAAAGAAATGTAAAACTTGAAATAGCGCTCAATTAAATTATTCATTTCAATTCTGCCCTGAAGATGAGTGTAACTAGTACTCGAAACGTCGGCTATAAAATATAAAGTTTTTATTACTCAAAGCAATTATATAGCTGAGATGTTATATTATTAATAAGAGAGAGAAGAAATGAGAGATGCAGCTAAGGTTTTTTTTTTCTTTATTTATTCAATTCACACTGTTGACGTTTAGGTTCCGTGTTTGAACCATCTTCAGAGCTGGCGAAAAGTCATTATGAAAGTATCATAGTGGATTTTATACATTGTTGAACAAACCCAGATAGCACAGTACGTCTTATGTACGTACATAAGACGTACTGTGCTATCTGGGAACTCTTATTATAATAAATATATACACAGTATGCAATGACCAAGAACATAATTCATTTATGGTATGATTGCCTAAATTTTCATAAGAACTGACGATCGCGTTATTTAATTAAAGTCGAAACGTTTTCTTTTATTGAGATTTTCATTCGATAGAGGCTATCCTGTTTGACTGACATCCTCTCCTATTAACCTAATCGTTGGACAGCCACTTCTCTCATCGACATCGATAAAATTTTCTCCCTAACAAGTTTTTTCCTTTTTCCTTCCAAATTAATAATTGAATTTACTTTTATTCGAAGAATAGGCCTTTCAGACACCTCCTATCAAGGAGCCCAGTCGAGAATTCTTTCTTTATGTCCCTTTCAGTGGAAATCCATGTTGCCACTTAAGGGCTTGTTTTCATTAAATTTTATTTTCAATCGATAAAAAAATTCCGCTAAGTTAGTGCTTTTCTTCTTTTTAATTTAGGCCATGATTCGAGATCAATTTATTCTCAATTCTCAATGAATTTAAACTCGCTGTCTAATTTATTTTGTAAAGCATGATATTGTAAAGTGTAGTTAATTAGTAAATTGGTTGTCGGGGTTTTGTTTTAAGGATATCCAAAGTGAAAAACGTCATTTAGGTATTTATCAAAGTAAATATTTATTAGAAAGAAATGTAAAACTAGAAATAGCACTCAATTAAAGCTAATTTCATTTCAATTATAGCCAGAAGGCTTTCATGATAAAAGTCAAAACAAAGTTATCAGATCATTGTCATGATCTTGTGTAAATAGAAATAGCATTTCGGTCGGCAATTTTATCACTTCGGGTCGAGTGATCCCCTTATAAAAATGTTTTGTCTCCCTTTGGATTTGGACAAAAGTATTTTGAGAATTTATAGAATATGAAAGAGAGAAAGAACTGCATGCAACTTTTGAATCTAACTATCAACCGTAGGCTCTAGATGAAACATTATATACCATCTTTAATTTCTTAATTGCTTAAAGGTTTACTTTTGATAGGTTATTTTATTTTGATGTTCGAAATTTTCAAATCAATTTTACAAAATATTTAATATCAGAAAATTTAATAAGAACTGGCGACTGATATGTAAATATTAAAAGTTTCGGTTTTACAAAGAACCATCTTCAGGCCTATAATAGGATAAAGATAAATATTACATGAAAACACAATTATCAAATTCATCGCCATTACAATCTTTGGAATTATTTTTATCACAATTAATGACGATGAATTTGTAAATTTTAAAATTTCTCTATGTGATGACGAAGCAACATCTACTAATATTAGTAGTGGAGAATATAAAATTGATATCTTATTAAAATTTAATAAATATAATATAATCCAAAGAATTCCCCGTTTGCACTCGTTGAAACATTCTTAAATTTAATTAAATTATCACCTAATTATAGATAAATAAATAACATTAGGTTAAGTTTCAAAAAGGTTTTTATTTTAGCTTATGCGCATTTCGAAGTTAATGCGTCATTTTCAGAGCTGTACAGAAACTGTATTAGGACTATTAAAGAGTCATAGCTAAAGATGACGTATTAACGTTTATGCGCATAAGCTAAAATATAAATCTTTTAAAATTTAATCTAATGTTATTTAATTATCTATAATTAGTTGATAATTTAAATAAAATTAAATAAATATATTATTATTATATGTATGTATGTTATGTTACAGGCCACACTGTTTTTTTTTTTTACTGTTTTACTACTCCTAAGGCACTCAAAACAAACTAGTTTGTCTTAAAAAACAGTTTGGCCTGTAGCATATAGTGTATATTAAATATATTTTTTCCCAAATTTTATTTATTATCTTGAAAATTATATTTTATATGATAAAAGAAATTCATTCTTTTTAGATTTTTATTATAAACTAGATATGAAATTATGAGATAAAATTTTAATAGTTTTTGTTTTTTGTTCGTGTTGAACTTTTTGAAATCGCTTTCTTTGTTGATACATCAAATTTTAATCTCGAATATTAATATACTTTGAAAGAGTTTATTTAAACTTAGAACGTAATTAAATCGAAGAGTTAAGAAGTTGTTTTTGATTTTTTTTTTTTGTCTTTTTTTAAATAAAAAATTTGTTCTCCAAAAAGTTTATTAAAGATAACCTTTAAATCCTTATAGAAACAAAAATTATAAATTTTAATAGATAAAAAATTAAACAGAATAAAATCAAGTGTAAAAAACGTTGTCCCTGCTTTTGCAGAGCTGAGGGTCAAATTCCTTTCCCTCTCTGGCTGCGCCTGAAACGTAGATTTCCCACTGAGCCCGTCGCTCTTAGGAGGTGGTTTGGATGCCACCGCGCAAGGCGACGCACCATCTTTGACAATAGAAGATAGACTCATTTCTATTTTTATTTTACTTTAAGTTTAAATAAGGCGAATTAAAAAAAAATCTCTTTTTAAATGAATTAAGTGAGCATTATAGTAGTCGCTCAATTCCTTCATGTCGCTCAGGGGCCCACATCTTGTGGGTACGTGGATGGCGACCACGAGCTGCCCGAGCTGGTACAGGCATTCCTTCTGTTCTTTGTCTGTCTGTCTCTTCTTCCTTTCTCTTTTCAACAGACGTCAGACCGTGCGATGGGCCGGCCTGTTCTATCCTTCTCGGTCGCAAAAACGTATGATAGGTGGGATTCGAGGGAAAAAGTGAGGTCCGCCGACCTCGCATCGCGGGAATAAGGCGAGGATAGAAGAAGAAGAGCGGAATTTCTTCATGCTTTAAATTGAAACCAGACACACAGACAGACCATGTCGCGAAAACCACTTTTTTGGATTTAGGGGACCTCAAAACCTCACTATATCCATCAAAATCTCGATAGGCCTATCGAATTTTTGACATGAAACCAATACATTATCTATAAGGCAGTAAAAGCAAATAATTTTAAATTGCTTCATTCAAAATATCGACGTTTTAGCCGATTCTTTAAAGCCTTTCTCAGGACCTCAGGGCAGGTTTTGTGTTTGAAACTCTCGGTGTATCCATTGATACTCTAATATTTTTTTTATTCAAAAAATAATTTTTTTTTTTTTTTCAAAAAATATTGGAAATTATTAAAAAATTATTCTCTTCTAGTTTTAGCTCCTCAGTAAGTAGCAAAAGAAAATAATTTTTTAATAATTTCTAATATTTTTTGTATTTGCAAAAGATATATTTTATTTTTCTAAAAATAAAAAAATGTCGACCAGGTCCTGAGGAAGGGAGAGATTAGCGCCCGAAACGTCGACGAGCAGATTAAAATAAAATTGTGTTTTATTTCTTATCCTGGCTGCCTTCCTAGCATCAATAATATACACAATCTACAGCCAAAGAAAATATATCTTCAATAAATATTGTGATTTCATCACAAATGATTGTTTTTTTTTTTTACCATTATAAAAAAACTTATTAATTCTATTTGGATTTGTACTGTATTTATTAATCTTTAGTTTGATACCAACAAGTGGCTTTCTCTGTGAACAAGGCAACATAAAACGCGCTAAGCTTATTACCTTAAAAAAAAAAAAATTCGCCAATGTATTTGAGAGAGAAGGTATTATTATTCTCACCAACTCGCATTCCAATAAGGATTTTATTATTTTTTTATTCATTCTCTTATCATTTTTTCTTTTTTTTTTTTGTTTTACCTCATAACCATTATGCTGACGTTAAAATGAATATAGATTGATAGAAAAGATATATCTATTGATTGGCTAGAGCTCTATCAGTTGTGGCTGGGGGAGTGGTGGAGGGGGAAGGGGAGGGGGTGGGCTCTCTCATTCTCTCGGCCTGCTCTATCATCTTCTTTGAAAGGATGATAAGATAGCCCGGATGCACGGATGCAGCTTTTATTATATATCCACTTCAAAAGAGAAATTTCTCTCTCTTGTTTCTAGTTTATGAACAAAATTTAATACTAATTAAATTTAAATAGAATTTATGCAAAGAAATTTTCTTTTAAATGGCCAATAGAGAAATTTCAAAACTCGTAACCCCCTAATTAATTGATAAAATTAACAAGGATGTTGGATAATGTTCTCATATCTTGTGATTAATGGATGGCAACCACGAGTTATCCGAGCCAAGGCTTCTTTCTTTCTTCTGCTGAAACTCCAGTGTTGGAATTCGCAAGAATAGAAGTTTTATTATAGGGATCAACAGCATTGGCTTATCTTGAAATTATTACAAATAACATTAATAAAGGGATAATTGTGTGATTTTTTCCACAGCCAAGAAAATAATTTCTCGAGTGTGGAAGTGGCTGTGATTAATATCTTAGAAGAATGGCAGGAGGTAGCAGCCAGGAAGGAGCGTCTCCAAAAACAATGAAACCTCCAGATATTCGCGACGTTTCGGTCGAAATTTAGGTCATTACCTCCTCACATATCTAAGCCTTCTGATTGCCTAATACCAAAATTAATATTTTAATGTTATTAACAAGTCCAGAACAACATATGCATAAATATATTTATATAAATTTACATATGACAACTCCTGATTGCCTGATGATGGTCAAATAAATTTCGACTGAAACGTCGCGAATATCTGGGAGTTTCATCGTTTTTGGAGACGCTCCTAGGCTGCTACCTCCTGCCATTCTTCTAACAAGAAAATAATTTTCATTAATTAATTTTTTGATGGCCCTCGGGGCATGGCGTAGAGGTTAGCGTGCTAACCTCATATACCAAACGTCGCGGGTTCGGACCCCAGGCAGTCCGATGATTTTGTTTAAGCCAATTGGATACCAAATGGCTTAAATAAGAATGCCTGGACCCCATATATGTATATTTATTAATAACGGATATCGTAAAAAGTCTTATATGGCCTGAGTTGCCGAAAAGACTGTATGAATGTGTGTGTGAGTGTGAGTGTCAATGAGAAAAAAGTGTGAATGTTTAAAAAAAAAAAATTTTTTTTGATGCTTAAATCTAAGTTTTGGCAGTGATTTTCCTATCTTTTTTGCTATACATTACTATCTTCTACTATAAGAAACCAGGAAAACTCCGAAATGCAAGAGAAATTAAAAAAATTCATTTAAGGCCGCCAAGAGAACTAGAAAAAATTATATAATAATTAAAATTTTATATTCTTTTTGATTGATCAAAAAAGAAAAAATAAATGAGGATAAAAATCATCATTACTATAATATAAAGCGCTAGCCATTCACTTCCGGTGTATGTAATCTGTACCACTCTCTCTCGCTGATTGGCCAGTCAGAGGAAGAGGAGTCTGAGAGGGAAATTTAAATCTTTAAGTCAGAGAGAGAAATTTAAAACTTTAAAATTTTACCTTCTGCGCTATTGCAAAATTTCCAAACGGTGAGCAAGACTAAATTTGATGCATTTACTCGCCAAAGGCGAGCAAGGGAGTCCAGGGGCCCCCTCGCAGCCCTTCGGCGGGCTTTGCCGCTGGTATTTATATAATTTTTCTAGAAGAAAATTTAAGAACTTGCTTTTAATTTGAGAGAACGTTAAAAAAATTTGCAAAAAAAAAAAAATCAAGACAAATATCGTGAGTATGATTGTTGGTGGATCAAACGTCCTGGGAATCGAACTCTAGATCTCTAGGCTATCAGGGGCATCGGTATGCTTTCCCTTTGCTCCAAGCCACCAGATTCTTAGTTATAAAAATAAAATTCTAATAGTGTTTAATTATTTCGATCTCCTTCAGCTGTAAGATTTCGTTAAGGTGCCCGAATAATTTGTACCCTATAATATTCATACCTGGTATTCCCATTTGTATTGTATGCCCTAAGATGCCGACTAGTAGAAGGGAGAGTGTGCGTGTGTTCTTTTTGTTCCATAAATGTAACAAGTTTTTCTATTTCATTCTCTGATATCGACTTGCCAAAACCAAAAAATTTTCTCACCACTCGTTAATGTAAATGACATGCATAGTTTATGAGTATAAAACATCTTGTTTGAAATTTTTATCGATTAATTATTAAAACTTTTATTTTAAGCTCTTGGAGATAAGATAGACGTAATTTAAATAGATGTTATAATAATGAAACCTTTTATTTATTAAAGCGAAACTCACACTCGACGTTAAAGTTTTAAACATAAACTAAATTATTATTATATTTAAATTCAGTTTTGTTTTTGTTTCTCATAAAAGTTTAAATAAATTTTAATATGTTTATCGGGTATATCATTTATTTTATTAAATTATAATTTTTTTCCTTCTCATATATTGAGGTCGTATTTTATCGGTTCAAATTTTTTCTCCATTCACCAAATTCAATAATTTTAAATTTTAATGCTACGTTTAGTAAAACATGGATGATTTTTCCGAAGGCGCGGTCTTAATGGTCGACAGATTGTCAACCTTCTTTCGTTTAAGCTGGAACGCACACCAATTGAGCAAAAATGCTCAATGAAAAAATATTTTATTCTTAAAACTGTTTTTTCAATGCTTTTAATATGGGTCAACTCACCGATTAAGCAAAAGCAAAAAACACAATTAAGCATGATTCGACATCATTGAGCAAATTTCAAGTTTAATTATGGGGACCCTGTATATAGGCCTATAGAGTTTTAAAAAGAGCCCCCTTCTTCCCTCTCCATTTATAAAACTTTGGTGTGTATTGCTCAATGATAAAACATTTTGCTCAATGGCAAAAAATGTTGCTCTTGGACAAAACGTTTTGTCTATGAGCGTTTTTGCTCAATCGGTCTGCGTCCAGCTTAGGGAGCGTACAAGTATTACGTAACGCAATTTGGGTGGAGGGGGGATCTCGTAAAACGTTACCATGCGTTACAAGGGAGGGAGGGGGGGGTTGAAAAACGCGTTACGTAACTGGTACTTTAGCAACTTTCCGGTACTTTGCGCATCAAAATTGTGATTTTTAGATAAAAATGGCCACTTGAGCGTTCGTAACGTCAGGGGGGGGTCCAGAAAAATGTTACGGCGGGTTACATGGGGGGAGGGGGGGTAAAAAATCTTCAAAAATTGCGTTACGTAATACTTGTACGCTCCCTTACTACACACGTTCACTACTCGTGGGCGAAACTAGGTGGGTCCCGAGGGGCCCGCTCCCATCCAAGAAAAACTGAGTCAATATGGGGCTTTCCAGGCCCCCCATGGTCCCCCCACCCAGCCAAGTTTTCTTGTTACGCCCATGTCTCTACAGTTTTTCCATAACTAACTCCAGCAAGGGAATTATATGAAATTACTTTTTCCATTAGATTATATCATTAAACTCTTCTGTTCATTATTTTATATAAAAAAGCCTTATTATTATTATTATTATTATCATGTACAAATCTGTTATTTTCAAAATTGATATGCTAAGAGTCGTCTAACAAAAAGAACGAACCTACAGGTAGCTATGAAAAAAAAAAAAAAACATCTATAGAAATAGAGAGTTTGTCGGCCCCGGGGGGATTGTTGTTCCATCTGAAATGAAAATCCTATCTATCTCCTTTGGGTGTTACACTCTCCAGCACAAAAGAGAATTCCATTAGAAGAAAGGAAGATTAGATAATGCCCTGTCGACTAAAGTAGTTAAAAGTCGCGAATAAAAAAAAAAAAAAAAAAAAAAAAACTTCCCATTTTCTGGCAAAATCGATCCGATTTTGATGAGACAAATGATCTCCGCAGGACCAGAGAAAAACATGGAAAAAGAGGAGATGACCTTCGGACAGACAGCTACTCACTAATAAATAAGTTTCAATCACTCAATGTCCCATGTCATCAGATATCATCGTTTTATTGTAATTTCTCAAGTTTTTTTTTTTTTCGATTGAGTTCACAAAAAAATCACAAGATAAACAAACTACCGTATATTAATTAATTCATTTTTCAAAGTGTCATTCCGCTATATTAAGATTGATTTTATTTTATTATCTAAAATAGATTAGCGATAATTTTTTTTTACGATTAGCATTTTTCGCTGGATCATATATACAGTATATAGAATGCTGGTTTTATTCTCCGGTTCTTTCTATAAATTTATTTTAGTCTTTTAGGCATCTGAAGCCTTTTAAATGATTCAAAAATATTATCATGGAGAACTCTCAACGTCAACCTGGAGCCTACCCATTCGAGGTTCAGTAGTGTTTGGGCATTACTTGACTGCAAAGATCTTGGTGACTTTTAATCTTCCTCCGGTCAGGAAATGACATCCCGTCCTATGGAAGGAACGTAAAGAAGATTCCCTCTCAGTGATGCATTCTTCGAAAGGAGCAGGCTACACGCCGATGCTGAGGGAGTCCCTCCTCAAACAAGGACATCCTCCATAGCATAGAAGAGGTTGGATATAAGGAGCCGGTTGGAACCAGAAATAAGGATTAGTTCACTAGCTAGTGTCGAAAGCAGGAGGAGGAGCTAGAGATAGGAAATGATGTAACTTCACGGGGTGCCGGTAGATGACTACAGCCAGAGGCCGGTTGGGTTGGAGGTGTGTGTCTTCGTGCACGAAAGCACCTCGGGTAAATAAACGGGGATCCCGATCGGAATTTCAAATAAATTATACCGGTCAGGAAACATGCAAATTGTTTTTTTTTCAAGAGAGAATTTTATATTCTAGGTCTACGTATATATAAAATAAAAAATGTGCAAAATACCGAGGGAAAACTTTTTTTTTTTTTTTAAATAAAAACAGAATTGATGAATCGCAGTAAGATCTTCACTTGACTCGATTACCTTTTCATTTGTGTTTAATTGCTAATAAAAAAGCGGGAAATTTTATATCCAGTAACAAACGCCCTGTAGAAAGACAAAGACGGAGGAGGAGGCGGGAGCCAAGGCAATCTGTCATGCTGACTGGAAAGAAACCCGGGCGTTGGATTTATTTCCACATTTATCGCAAATGATGTCTTAAGGGCCGAAGGATTCCCCGGGTGATCCTTTCACTCCAATCAGGAAAAATAAAAATGTTCCTTCAGTCTCAAGGGAAGAATACCTCGATTAATCACACTGAAATTTTTATTATTTTAATTACTCTCACTTTAGTATCAGTTTTTTCTCTTACCTATATATATATATATATATATATATATATGATAAAGTATCAGGTTCATTCAATAAGTCGCTGTAGAGATAATTAATGGATGAACACAAAGTTTTGACCAAAAACGCGGTTTTAGTATTCAACATACTGTAGTGTGCCTTCGAGGGCGTACAACGAATATAGCGATTTTCCAACTTTTTGATAGAACTTTTATAGTACGATTTATCTTTCTCGGTCAAAATTGTGAGGCATCAGTTTCAGCGATTACTTCATCATTGGACTTAAATATCTTCAACTTTAGCAAGCCCTTCTCTTTGAGTTCTGAAAACAGGAAAAATTCTCTTTTGGATAAATCTGGATTGAATAAAAGATGGATGGTTAAAAAAATTCGATCAATACTTTATATAAAACTCGAAATTCACTCTTTTCCATTTTTTTTTCAAAAATAATTAATTTGCTTCACTTAATTAATTAGCTGCTAACTCTCAAATGCAATAGATTAGATTGCTTGTCAAATTTATAAGGACACGTAGCTTGAAAAATTCAACCAAAGAGTACTAGAACTTTATTGATGTACTTTTTCAATTTTTATTGATTTTCTCAAAATTCTCCAACGATTTTGATTAAAATTCAAATATAAATTGTTTTTTATATGCTCTTTAAAATGTATATTTTCATTTTTTTTTTTTGAAATCTTTATATGAAGGCCACTTTACTCTTGAACTTCATGAGAAAGATAAGAGCAAGTTGTGTGCTGGGCGACCAATCACACCAGATTTTTTACGGTGGTTTTTTTTTTTAAATCTATTCAAAAAATTAAATTTAATCAAGTTAGTTGAATTGCCTTCTAATAATACTAGTAGAAAAATATATAGGGTACGAAAAAAATATAACTCGAGAAAGAGAGAGGAAAAAGCAACGCGTTTCCCTCTTAACTAACTCGACTTCAAATTAAAATTAAGGAACTATAAAATTAAATCTTAATAGGATTAATAATAATAATATTCCCCTTCTCGTACTAACTAATTATTCTTCAACATTAAATCATATATAAAATTTGATGCTTTTTATGCTTCTAAATTCCAAATAATTACCCAAAATTATATAAAGGAATTTTATTTCCTCCCTCACTTTCATTTTTTTTTATCGTTCTGGTTTTTGAAGTTTAATTAAAAATTGAATTGAAGTTGAATTAGTTCATAAATATCAGTGAGCGCAGATGTTAATAATATATTATGGAAAAAAAATTTGTTAGAGTGTATCTAGTAAAAATTATGGAAAATAACAATTTGCCCGTAAAGAACGCATGGCATAATATGCCGTTCAATGAAACTATCTATTAGTAATGCCTCTTGGGAGAATGTGAATGACGACCACAAGTTACTCGATTTATGCATTAGCGTATCCAGGTGGGGGCGAAAAAAAAAGTTGAACGAAAAACGGCGCCTCCTTTGAGCTTCGCCAGTCACACCAGATTTTTTTTTACTTTTTTACTTTTCCCTCTGCTTTTTCCTTAATTTTTTCCGCTTTTCCACCTTGCGGAAAATTTTTTCCCATTTTTTCCGCCACTTTGCTACCAGGCCGGAAATTTTTCCCCTTCCGTGGGAATCATTTTACCCTAATGCCCACGGGGCGTGGTGTAGAGGTTAGCGTGCTAACCTTATATACCAAACGTCGCGGGTTCGGACCCCAGGCAGTCCGATGATTTTATTTAAAGCCATCTGGTATCCAGATGGCTTAAATAAAAATGCCTGGACCCTAATATATATAAATTCATAAATAACGGTTATCGTAAATGTCTTATATGGCCTGAGCTGCCGAAAAGACAGTGTGAATGTGTGTGTGAGTGTGAGTGTGAATGAGAAAAAAGTGTGAATATTTAAAAAAAAAAAAAAAAAAAAAAATTTTACCCTTATTTTAGGAAGGCAAAATTTTTTCAGTCCCTTTCCCGTCTTGCGAAAAATTTCTTTCTCCCTCACGTGCAAATCATTTGCCTTTTTTTTTTTTGCTTGCGAGTCTCATCCCATATTTTCAGTCAGGTTTCGGTTGGTTTTTGGTCGAAACTGGCCGAAAACGTAACCGAAACCGAATATTCGGTCGGTTCCTATTCACAACCCGTCTAATCGGCAAAATGTTCTCTTTAAAAGAGATATCCCAAGAATCTAAATGTCCACGAAAATTAACAGATGAAACGTATCAAGTTGAACGATTTATTCATAGACTTACTAAAGGAAGCCCGTTTTGATAGCATAAAAAGCCGGTTTTTGAAAATCGACAACCTTAACAAGATCTTCATAACAGAAAAGAATTTCATTTTGCAATTAAATTTTTATTTTTTTCTTGTATAATTTTTCTAAAGGAAAAAACTTTGATCTAGTCGCGTGAATTAAATATAAACATTTAATAATTTTTATTTCTCAAAAAAAAAAAAAAGATATTGATACAAAATTATAATATATTGACGGAATAAAAGAGTGATTTCAACTCTTGTTTTTTTTTTTTTTTTTTTTTTACTTTACTCCGATCAATAAGTAATCAGTTTGTAAATTTGCATGCGATTCAATAACGAATTGCCCCACGGGGAGAGGATTAATTTTTTATTCCAGTGTAATTCGAGCGTTAATGCTGGAGGAGCCGCAAAGACGCGAGACGCGTCTCCTTCTCCTTCCCTTCTGGCTGTTATGCAAATTTTATTGACGGCTGGTTAAAAAAAAACTAGAAGGTTCGAAAAAAGCAAATCTTCCTTCTTCCTTTAACCAATATCCTAAGGATTCTATTAATAACAAAATTACACCTGCAGGAGAGAGAGTAATAAAACCAAAAAAGACAACAAACGAAATTTTGTCGGTGAACAACCAAGCAACAAAACCCTTTTGTCCTTTATAGATGGATCCTTTTCTCTCATACTCCTATTTCTCTTTTCTTTCTATCTCATATTGTAAGGTTATAAACATCCGTATTACGATGCCTTTTATTAAATTGCCCCTTTTTTTCCCTTCCCCTTCCTTTTCTTTTTTCTTCTTAAATAAATTTAAAATGATAGCCAACTTTATATGCAATGTTCATAAAAAAAGAATTTTTTTTTTATTAATTATTTAAATAAAAATGGGAAGATCTCATTCCTTAATGTGTGAATATAGAGACTATATTCAAAGGGGAACGTGGATGGCATCCAGGGTATTTTATATTATCTATATTTATTCTATATCCGTCTTCATTCTCTCATTAATAAATTTTTAACTCTGAAAATGGTCTCAACCATGGCTTTATTTCTAAATAGGCTGCAGCCTAGAGCTGCAACTAATTCAGGGGCGGCAGATTGGCAATTTATTCAAAAAATTAAAATCTGGTGTGACTGGCGCCTTACCTTACCTTCGGTAATCGAAAGTTGTGTACTGTGCTTGTCACACCAGATTTTTTGTGTCGATATATATTTAGTTCCCGACAGTACGGTACATTCTATTTTCAATATGTAAAATTTATAAGTATGGCAAAATATTTATATTTTTTTACCATGGCAGCCATTTCTACTATCTTTTCTATGGAGTACAAGAGTAAAGTGGTCTTCAGAAGATTTCAATGACAAAATGAGATTAAAACATTGTATAAAACAAATGTATTAAGCAAATATGAACTATAGGTTTACCATACGTCCGAATTTCGTCCGGACAGTCCGGGTTTGGAATACGTGTCCAGTTTGGCTTCCGGATCTGACATGTGAGAAATTTTATTTTACTAATATGAGTACTGAGGATATTCAAGGCAGCCAAAAGCAATAAAGAAAATTATATCAATCTTTAGCTTTATTTCATACATTTGTCGACGTTTCCGGCCGATATTCCGACCTTCATCAGGACAAAGTGCTGTTAGCTCATAGAAGCTCTTGGCATCTCCTGACAATGCGTTTGTGAGAACATACGTCAAATGTCATGACTACTGTGTTTCAATAATATATGAAATTTCACTCTCCTCCCTTCTACCCCGGGAGAGCATCCAGGTTTTATATTAATTTATATTCTGATTCACTTTGGTAAGTTTTAGATTAGTTAACTGATTAAATATGAATAAAGAATTAATGGAAACCAATAAATAGCCCTTTAAAATGTAAATTAGTGCGAGTAGTTAGAGTTAGGAGATTTCTCCTGGGAAACTTGGGATCAATCCATTTTGAATGAAATTAGTCAACAAATGAGTATTTATGTGTAAACTATCATATGTCGTTAACAGTTATGTTCGATAAACACTTAGGAAAATCTATAAAATTCTCCACAACGGGCTCACTGACCCGGTCTTCAAAATTACATCTCCTGCTTTAATCCAAGTGATCCGGATACAAAGCCTGGTTGCATTGAGTTCTCCTGGATAAATGGCTGGTGAGTGCTGGGGTTCCGGCTTGTTGCAAGTCGCACTCAAAAAGACGGAGAAATTCAATTCAATTATTATTCCGATGCATCCAGGCACAGCTACGATTATGATTCAATTGTCAATGGATTTAGTGCAAACCATTGATCGGCTGAAGGGGAGAATTTCAATATGAAAAATGCTTCCATTTATGTTGCAAGAATATTGCTATGTTTTTAGGCAAAAAGAAATAGCACAAGCAATAGGCCTAAACAAAATCAAATTCACT